>CABIKL010001953.1:0-13759 GCA_902196195.1 Aptinothrips rufus
CGTACCGGGTGTTCAGGCTAATACAGGACAGTCGAATGGGTTGCCTACCGCTCCGCACGGGCCAGGGGAGGATGGGGGGAGCCTCTCTCCTCTCCCCTCACCTTCCCCTGGCCCGTGCGGAGCGGTAGGCAACCCATTCGACTGTCCTGTATTAGCCTGAACCTCGGCCTGAACACCCGGTACGCTGTAAGGCGTTGCGCTCGCGTGTTTAGAGCTGCCAGTCCCACTGTGCTGAGTCCATTCAACAAGAAAAGTGTACCGATGTGAAGCTCGAAAAGCGTCAAAAAGCGTCTCTGTCGAAAGTCGTACCTACCTCTCACGCAAGAAACAACATACGGCTAACTAAGCGCTCCTGTCTGAACAATGCGACCTCAAATTACTCCCCTATGTTCCCCTCTACACACCCTACGAGTGTGTACAGTTTGAGGCCAAACACCCTACAACCTTCACATGCTTGTTCTCTATTCTTTAAAGGGTGGTTTTGAAAAGTGTTGTCCGTTTTTCAGTCTGATGACTGGTGACTTGTTATGTATTAACCACGCTTATTGCCTACTGAAATTTCATGTGACGTGTGTGCGACGGTGCGTAGATGATCACAATCAATTGTGAATGCAATTTAGAAATTAAGAAAGATCGTTGGAAACGTTTTGTTAATGATTTAATTTTTATTATGTGAATTTGGTCGTGTTAGACACTACTGATGTCGAAGGGAAAACAATTTATGTTTTTTGTTTTTTTTAAATTAACGAACTAACGCGAATCATTGCTGAATTTCACGGATTGACTTGCATTATTAGCCTAACTAATGCAGACTATTGCAGATTTTATGAAGTGACGCAGATTTGACTTCGATTTCGATTAACGTTGATTTAAACGGAATGACACTGATAAGTGACACGAGCTGACACTGATAATTTATGCGGATTGACTTCATCCGGAATAGACGACTTTTGGTGAAAGCGAAATAGACAATGTTTTCCCCTCGATTGATATAATGTGTAAAACTTTCTGAAAAATGTAGTCTGTAGTCACAATAATCCGGTAGAATAAATTTACGTGATGTAAGATTTGTAGCAATGAGACCTCTGTTTTTATTTCCTATGTTTCTCTCTGTGGCAGATCGGAGCTGACCCCGGAGTATTCTACGATCTAGGGTTCAAGGTATTTGGGGATGGCCTGATCACGAGGATTAAGATGATGATGTTACTCGTTTGTCCATGGGCACTGCAACTCATGCCTGGAAGTGGGTACGTCATTCCGCTCCAAAGCTCTCGTAATAATATCATCAATGCATCCTATGGCGATGCAAGCGCCATTTATGATGTAATTGAATACGGACGTTTGATATTAATGTGGTCCTTTCCCCGTGACTATGAAGCCATATTTGTGTCCTGTGAAAGGTCACATATCGGGCACCTGCCGTGTGGTCGCCCTCCGTTCAGGGCATCGTAGCTTGTATTGAAATATGGAAATAACTTAGGTTAGCCTATTTGATAAATGACGATGACAAACACCCAGGGAAAAGATTTCTTTTCTCCATTCAATTTTTCTTGAATCATTGTATTTTTTGTCTTCTCTGAGATGATGCAAAAATTGTGTTCATGTAAATGAGAAAAAAATGCGTCCATTCGAGGAAAAAGTTAGTAAATGAACAATTTTTTCTCATATCAATGCACTTTTTGTCTTTTACCAAGACAAGTTTTACATCATCCCGCACTGTCTTGGTTCAAGAATGTATTTATTTATTTCCCTGGTTGATAAGCGAATTAGAAATATTAAGGCCGATGACGTTAATTCCTTGTAGTTCATTTTTTAACGTCACTTCACTGCGTTTCAGCACTGATTTGTGCTAGTCAACACTTTCGAAGCTTTTTTTTTTCAATCATTAACGGTTCATATTTGATTTTCGTTCAGTTGGTCACAAACCTTAAGAAACCAATTTTACAACTTCGATAAGTCGACACACCACAGTCGTGAAATTTTACCATAACGATGCAATACGAGTTTTGTGCCTGAATGGTTCACAATCCGGGCAACTTCGATTCCTTTTGCGCCTTTTGCCGACAGGTTCCCTCCCCCCAACCCCCCACCCCCACCCAACGCACCGCTGTTGCGTTACCTCAACTTGTTACCCTCTGTTCTGTCCTACTTTCTCTTAAGCGTAAATAGTGGACTTATTAAGTGAGGATTTCTTTTGCAGTCTCAGAGTATTGTCTGTTGTAGATAGTTAACAGTCACAGTCACAGATGAGTTCCGCTCACTATCACGGATTATTTTGTTCGTATCGTGTATATATACACGTACACCCAGTCAGTATAATTTCGCCATATCAATATCGAAACGACATCGTTTATCGCTATTATGTCGAACTCGGCTCAAAAGTTGATCTTAAACTGACGCCGTATTATACCTTCGATATCGAAGCGATGTCGTTTCGCTGAATTTTCAGAGTAGAGGTTAAAATTTTAAACGATGTTTTTAATTTAAAAAGTATATTGATCTACAGCTTCGTTGTAAGCTGCTTGCTCCGCTTTTCATATTCCGTACACTTAAGATCGGATTCCTCTCTGCCAGTTTCTTCGACAACGAGACGGTCGCTTTTTTCCGGAGACTAATGAAAGAGAGCATTGAGTACCGGCACAAGGAAGGCGTGACCAGTAAAGACTTCGTGGACTACGCGTCAAAACAGTGCTCGGATGGTAATGGAAAAATTGGTGAGTTGATGTTTTGATAGCGAAATATCGAGTTGGAGCGAACTCTGCTGGAGGGATCTGCGCAATAACAATTCTTCAGGAGTCTTACGCCGATCAGACCAGCGTTAACGCCGAACCTACTACCATTCCAAGTTCAATATGATACCTGCAGCAGTCGCTAAGGTAAAAAATCAATTCTGGTCCACTTTTTCTAAAAACGAAACTTTGCGGGGGATAAATGAAAAATTTGGAGGCGCGAATGATGGATGAATGACGCTGTTCTATGATCCTTTTACCTCAGTTTAGTGGCAAATCCAAACTTGTACCATCGTTTGTAGCTGAGCTACAGCCATTCTCCCGAATGCCTCTCTTGGCCATTATTGATTTTTTGGATCAACTATCGGCCGGCAAGGTACGAACTTGAAATTTGTGTGTCTTGCTTTGTTTTACCCAAGGTCATCTGGTTTCAAAGTTACAGCAGCAAGTAATCAATTCTGGGCCCCTCAATTGTGGGCCATTTAAAAAAATATGGGCACAAAAAATTCACGAACTTCACAATATCTAGAAGGGTTTGAAGCAACTCTAGTGCGAAATTGAGTTACCACGTGCATTCAGAACCATAGGATATAGCGTCGAAATGAACGGCCCAGCCCAGAATTGATCGGTGGCCCAGAATTGGTTTTTTACCTGAATTCCTATCAACAACAAAATAAAACCGGTAAAAACCGATTGGTTCGCAGATGAGAAAGCGCTCGACGTAGTGACTGCGCAGGCCGTCAATTCTTTCATGGAATCCTTCGAGACGACGACAATGACTTTGACCGCGACGCTGCTCATGCTGGCCGCCAACCCTGAGGAGCAGGACAAGCTGCGCTCCGAGCTGCGGGCGGCCTTCCCTGGCGGCGAGCTGCAGCACGAGGCCATCGCCAACCACCGCTACCTGGACCAGGTCATCAGTGGTGAGTAGTGCTGTTGGGCTGCGTGCGAGGCGGGACACGTCACTTCGAATAACCACTGTACACTCGCAGCAGTTATCGATTATAATCCTGGAATAACGGCCGTATTACATAATTACTCATTATTCAAAAGTACGCTGTAAGTGCACGGCTTTTAGGAAAAGAGCGCCTCAGGCGTTCGGCAAGGCTCTACCTGGTGGAATAATGTAGGTGCTTCTTTCTAATATGTGGTTTTGTGCTAGCTAATAATATGGAGCATCTGTGCAATACATACCTACAACACCCACTTTCTATTCCAGTGATGCTTAGCTTCTAAACACCTTCTCATTTGAATACATTTGCAGGCGCAGACCCAGGACCACCCCTTGGGGGAGGCGAATGTTGCACTTGTTGCCTGCCTACAGGTTGAAAGTTGTGCAGCTTATTAGTGTTTCTCTATTATCAGTACAGTAATTACATAATAATTATATATTCTATTATCAGTTATTGGCAGTTTGCATTGCATACATTTTTCTACGTATTTTAACTTTAACTCCAAGCTAGCCAGGAATCCACCCAATTACTACCCTCTCTCAAAAAGCACTCAAGTTTTGTGGCCTGGGTCGGATTAGTTTAAAACCCAAGTAAATGGTGTAACACTATTGAGACTTTTCCCTTCCCAGTACACATAACAGCCGTTCTCAACTTACAACTGTTGAGACTTTGTTCTTTAACTTACAGCTTATTTGACCACAGCGCTGCAAGTTTGATACAACTGTCCTTCGCGCAACACCTGTGTGCCCTTCGCGCAACACCTGTGTGCGTAATTGTGAGCGTTTCCACACCACCCAAAAAAGAGGTAGCTCACTCGGCGCGTTAATGTTTTTGTTAAAGCGGTGTCCTTTCCCCAGTAGGCCTATTTCACCGCTGATGAATAAAGACACAAAACACGGTTTCTTTTCTTTTGAACAACACAATTTATTATACATGTATATATAAACCAGTTCTATACAATTAAGTGGTGATGGCACCACATCACACCTCCCACTCAGATGGGACCTGCCTCTTCCTGGGAGCGGCCGCGGCATCGATGGCAGCCGCGCGACGAGCCGCATCAGCCTCGGCGGCAGCCACACGACGAGCCGCATCAGCCTCGGCGGCAGCCTCATGACGAGCCGCATCAGCCTCGGCGGCAGCCTCACGACGAGCCGCATCAGCCTCGGCGGCAGCCGCACGACGAGCCGCATCAGCCTCGGCGGCAGCCTCACGACGAGCCGCATCAACCTCGGCGGCAGCCTGGGCGGCAGCACGCCGCGTCGCTGCAGCTGCCGACTCCTTCCGCCGCTGGGCAAGCGCGGCCGACCCGGCCTGCGCCGCCGACCCGGCAGCAGCGGAAGGAAGGGGAGCACCACCGCGCCGCCGAGCGCCAGGGCGACTACCATGGGGGCGGATGATGGGAACACGGTCATGCCCCCTCGCACCGAACTCTTGCCCTGCAAACACAGTGAATCGTCACGTCTTTCATCAGCAACTTGTCACACACTAACGAACATCATCATTATTATATGCCCTTATACATACACTTACCAAATTGGTTTGCGCTGCTCTGCTGCCTCCGGTGGTGGTGGCGGCGGCGGCGGCACCTGTAGTACCTCCTCTTTGGCCAGGCGGTGTAAGCCTCGTCGCCTCTCGCACCAGGGAAGGTTCCTCAGATAACACCGAAGACTGGTGTGGCAGCGATTTTTTACTCTTAGACAAACTGAAATTCGTCGCCTTCCCTTTCAACATGACGAGGTCCTTGTCGCTCTAAAAGTCGGCGTCAAAGGTTGAAAAACTCATTTCGAACGCTGAATAAGAGCCGAAAATGAAACGACACCGTTTAAACATACTCAAATGACATTAGAAAAGCATTTGCTCATCAAATAGATAAGAAGAGCTACTTACTATCGTTCAATCCTCTTGGTGGTGGTGCTACTTCTCGTGCTGGCGGCAGGGCAGACGCCTCCGGTTGGCCAGAGGCCTCTTGTTCTTCTACTCCGACGTCTTCTACTCCGACGTCTTCTACTCCGACGTCTTCTACTCCAACGAGCACCTCCGGCGCAGCGGTATGAGGGGCACCAGCAGGTTGTGCTGCTTCTGCTGGTGACGGCAGAGGCGGTGCTGCGGAATCCATTTTAATTTGCCGAGGCAACTGCGACACACAAACAAATGACACACATTACACACTAACCACATTTGCTAAGAGGATTCACTATCACTAATATAGCGCGCCCTGACTTGTTTAGGACCCCAAATCGCCCTAAACGAGATATGACGGTGCCCCAACCTCGCACTCGGCGTCTCGGCGGTATCCGTGGCGGCCAACCAATCTTTGCGCGAATGCCACATCCGATTTTAATTTAATCAGTTCATTACTCACAACCGTCCATAATTGGGGGACAACAACACAACATACCCGAAAATGCAACGTTGGCCACAAGCATGTGCACGTGCGGGTCATAGACCTATTCACGCTACTTCTCACTACCGCGACCGCGCCCAGACCGATGCCCCAGCAAAGGGAACGCTACGGGTGGGTCGACATGAACCCCGTCGCACATGAGCCCCGACGTTGTGAGCCCCGGTCAGAGCCCCGACATGAGCCCCGACCTGGAGCCCCAGTGTGAGCCCCAAGTATCAGAGCCCCGGTCAGAGTCCCGAAATGAACCCCGACAAAATCCCCGACACGAGACCCGCGCTCAAAGGACGTCAAGAAAACGTTTTTTGACGATTTTTTGGTGCGGGGCTCATATCTGGGCTCAGGTCGGGATTCATGTCGGGGCTCTGACCGGGGCTCTGGAACTTGGGGCTCACACCGGGGCTCCAACTCGGGGCTCATGTTGGGGCGCTGACCGTGGCTCACAACGTCTGGGCTCATGTCGGACGGGGTTCATGTCGACCCACCCAACGCTACTCGCGACTACCGCGACTGACTTCTCACCACTGCACTGCGAGCACGCCCAGAACCAGATGCCTGCCAAGGGAACGCTACTTCTCATCACCGCGAGTAACTTCTCACCACTGCGAGCACAACCAGAACGATGCCCCCGCCAAGGGAACTCTACTCGCAACTACTGTTAGTGACTTCTTACCACTGTTAGTGTTAGCACGCGACATTTGTGGATGTTGCATCCCACAGGCGATTCATGTTATTTGTTAGTTTATAGGTGCTTAGATAGGTAATGCCTGATCATGACAGTGCCTGATGCATGTGTCAGATCCTAAGGTGTTCTGGTAGGTAGAACCTTGTACACTGCAAAACTCATTCCCTCTTTTTGAAGGAAAAATCCTTTTAATACTTGAAGGTATGTGGAACCCGTCAATTTAAAGGTTACTTAAAGGTTTTTTCCTTCAAATGTGCGTTGGAACGGCGACGCAGACGGCAGTTTGAGGTGGAGGGGGACCTTCAATTTGAAGGGTTCCACAAACCTTCACAGAAACCTTCAAATAATGCGCTTCGGTTTTGCAGTGTAGCCTTCCTGTCCTGGGAGCAAACGCCGAGGCATTTCTTTTCTAAACGCCTCGCATTTACAGTGGCCTTTTTTTTCACAAGAAATCGTAAAAATTGGTGCGATATATTCATGTTTATTCAAGTAGTCTATAATCATATTTAATCACGTGTTATTATAATCATAGAACAATTTTATCGATTTTTGTTTGGTGTGACTCATTAACTTTCCTTTCGGCGGGGTGAAACCAACAACATCACGCTGTAAACTCAAAGGTTAGACAAAAGTCCGCAATCCTGCATTTCCTTGCGTGTGACATAAATGTAACATGTTTTCTAATGTGTGATTCAAAGGTCATGCATTTCTAGAGTGTGGTACAAGCATCGGCGAAGTATTATGCTTTATACCGGCCTTTTCGACGAAAGAATAGCCACAAAACGAAATTTTTAGAGAGGCCGTGGTGGATACTTCGGGATAGGAAGAGTCTCACTACGACTTCGGTTTGGCGGCTTTGTCACTACTATTCGGACGCTTTTGAGCTCTGCCCGTTTTGCGAATTGTGTCTTTCGAAAAGCTGAGGGATTTCTAGTCGAGTGTTCCCGAAATCCAATAATCCAATATTGCAGTGCGCCAAAATTAAGGATTTTATTCAAGTAAATCACGATTAGACAGAAATGCAACTTCACGTTTCCACACATAGTCTACACGTGATAAAACTGAGGTGACATGTTCAAATGTCAAAGAAAAACTCAAACTTAATTTTCGGCGGGACTGAGCTTAATACATTCGCACAATTTCAAGGATGTATACACCGAATAAACACCCAGCACCAGCACCCAGCACAAACCTAAAGGTTCATAAAAACAAAGTCGACGTCAAATTCGACATTAAAAAAGTCGAAATCACGAAGCAAGTTTCTCCTGTTCGACTTGAATGTTTTGGACGTAAAATCTCGATCTTCGACCGGTCATTTATGGCGTGGGGTTCACGCTATTTCTCCATGAACTGTTCCAGAGACGATCCGCCTGTTCCCCGCTGTGGACAACCTGGCCAGGCGGTGTGAGAAAGAGTGCACTCTGCGCTCCGGAGCCTCGGAGGTACACCTGAGTCCAGGCGACGTGGTGTATCTGAGCCTGCAGGCTATCCACCACGACCCCGCCCTGTACAAGCAGTCGCAGGCCTTCAGGCCAGATCACTTCAGCGAGGAGGAGGTTGCCAGTCGTCCCAAAAGCACTTTCCTCACCTTCGGAGACGGGCCCAGGATGTGTGTCGGTGGGTAGAGCAGGCCAAACTCCGATCCGAATCCAGCGGAATAGTTCAAGTTTAACCGGCCGACCACATGCCCTCCTCTATATACGGCTTTATAGTTCCTACCCTTGATGAACGGTACTATTTAAATTGTAATCGAGTTAATTGATTGCTTGTTATTCATTGTTAGAGCTATTTTAATTTAATTACCAAAAGATTTACAAGTATGTGTTGTGTAAGGCACCGTTCATACCTATACCGACTTAAGGCCGCTTTTCGACCCGTCTACTCCCTGCTCCCTCCTTCTCCGTGACCGGTCTAACCTAACCTAACCATATATTTGGGATAGGGCCGCGACACAAGTACACATCCTCTGCCCTCATAAATCGGTCCCATAGTTTGTGAACGGCCCCTAACTGAATTTTGAGTTTTTAAGGAACTAAAAATAATCCGGTTTCGAAGTTACGATCTAAAAATCAGAAAGATTTCTGATCGTTTTTCGCGCACCTCTGATTTCTGATTTGTTGAATTCTGATTTTCGATGTCTGATTCCTGACCGAGAGCACCTTCTGATTATCTGAGACGCGAGATTAAACTAGACATATTAAAGACGCACTCACACCGATTCTTGTGATTTCATCCAGTTTGTGGCACATGATTGCCTATCTATTTGCTCCAATTTGTGGCTTATATTGAAGGGGCTAATCTGAACTACTGATACAACGAGAATTCAGGATTCCGAAATCAGTAATCAGGAACGAACAAAGGTTGAGTCAGAAATCAGAAATAAAAATCGGGAATCAGAAATAAAAATCAGAAATGTATTCCGGGTATCATTGACTCAGATCCAGAACTGAGGAACTTTAATAATAATTTAGGGACATTTATCAGAAAATTCAGGATAGGATAGCAGGTCTTTCTGATTGAAATCGTGATTAGATTTACACCACTGAAACCATGTACATGTTGGAAAGTCACGACTGCTAACCAACTGCACCTATTCCTGCAGGGATGCGGTACGCGCTTGTGGTGGTCAAGGTGGCCTTGGCCACGCTGCTGATGCAGTTCGATGTGCACCCCGCCCCAGAGCAGAAGCTGCCCCCGACTCGTGACCCCGTCTCTCCGCTGCTGGTCTTCCAGGGTGGTGTGTGGCTGCGCTTCCAGCCACTCTGAGCGTATAAGATAGGCCAGGCAAAAGCCACAAACTACCATCGGAACAAGCATATTCATATTCTCACGTATCGGGATTCGCGGATTGTATATTTGTCAAATTGTATTTGCGCCGCGTCCATCTGGGAATGAGCCCACATATGAGTCGGAGCTGTGAGAAGCCGTCTGTTTTATCGTACCTAAGGTACACTGGGCGTTTGAACAGGAACTTAAGAAAAGTACTAACAGCTAAAAGGCGGAGAGTGAAAACCTCAGCTGTACCGGCCTTGTGATTTGTTAATTGTTAATTTTACAGCCAAAGTGATATTTTGAATGAGTATCATTGATTTTGTGACTTTTTTTATGGCGATCCTGTACGTGACCCCTGTGATACTTACGTTTTACACGAATTCCATATTGATAAACAATTGACAATACTTGGTCGATTCTCTCCATTTCTTCTAAATCCTAGTATTTGGAACAGCGCCTGAAGTAAGGCAACCACTCCGACTCATATGCGTGCTCTCCGCAGTCCCAGACGAACGGGGCGCAGATACAATTTGACTTTTCGAATTGGGGATTAAAATCGGGTGTCACCTTGTCCGCGGCGCAAGTGCAAATCGACACAGTGGATTACGGATCAGTGTAGGTACACGACGGCGCAAATGGCGCATATGCCCCCGATTCGACACGGGACGTGACGGGCGCAGCTTGTAACATCAATTGAGGACCCAAAAGCTATGTATTTTTTGTGTCGTGTACTCGCAAACCGGAACTTCGCGGACGTTACCTGTTGTTTTAATATTTACAAATAAAAGTTATGTCGACAGTGGCATGTGGCGTGCTTGCGTTTTTGTTCGATCTCCAAACACTAACAGTTGAAGCCATCCTCCTGTACAGTAGGCAACATCTAGCCAAAACACGGCAACGAGGAGAGCGTTGCATCTCAGCCTGCATACAAGATATCTTGTCAGCGTTTCTGATAGGACTTTGCCTGTTAAGTAGGCTGAGAGCTACGCGCTCCACCCCCACGTTTTGAAGCCTATCTCTAATTTTGTCGAGAGTGACGGGCAGTTTGTACATATAGTTTTAAGAATCTCAGGTTTGTCAAATATAAAAACTTTCTTTGAAGTTCTGTGCTACCATATTAAATAATGGTTATCATCAATATATATATATACAAAGGAAATACAAAGACCCGTCGAAAAGACATTTAATGTGAATTTCAACTTTGAGCAGTTATACTGGTGTCAACTCACCACGTTCAACATACTTAAATTCAAGTATTAAAAAGACATTTTCAACTTATCAGTCGAAAAGACATTTAATGTGAATTTCAACTTTGAGCAGTTATACTGGTGTCAACTCACCACGTTCAACATACTTTAATTCAAGTATTAAAAAGACATTTTGAACTTATCAAAGATGCTTTTGTAGCAAATTAATGTACAAAGTTCGAATAGATTTTTAGAGCAAGTAGACAGAAACAATTACAGAGGCGAGAACACAAACATGTTTTCTCTAAGCTATCGTACACATTCTAAATGTATGGAGCACAGTATGGATGACGAATACAGAAGGATAGTTGCATATTCTTTCCAAATAAAAAGTGACTGGAGATAAGCTTACAAATAATAATCTCTGAGCCTCCATTAGACTATTTCCTGCCCTTGTATCGTGCTGTGAACAATAAGTCCGTAAAAAAATAAAAAAAAATAAAAAATGAACAAATGTGTAAGTATTGCTTAATATTTTAAAAATCACATACACATACAGTCACTTAAAGTCTAGGATAAAAAAAGTCACATCACTTTGAAATGAAGGAGTCACATAAGTGCGCGTGGCTAGGCGATAGTCCAATACCCCGAGCATGGCACAGTATTTTCAAGAGATCGGAGATGGACGTACAGAGCTAGAAATCATAATGGAAGCTACCACAAGTAGGACAGGGGCTGGACCGCTATTGGAATTACTTTTATGCGGGCCCTGAGCTTGGGCCTGCGCCGCCGCATATCCTCAATGAGGTTGCCGCAGCGCGGCACGTCGACGCCGGGGCAGCGCACATCCATACACAGCCGCTTGAGGCGGTTGAGCCTAGTCAGCCTGCGGATCAACTCCGCGTTGATGTCGCCGCTGATGTCGACGCTCTTCAGCGCTGGCATGACGTCCAGGGCCCGTCCGAGGGCGGCGGCGGAGTCCCTCAGCCTCTGCACCCGCAGGGACGTCGTGGCGGGGGCGGCACTGGCCAGCGCCACGAGAAATTCGCCCTGCGCGCCGACGTGGCGGTCGCCGCACGCAGTCAGATTCAGGCTTTTCAGCTCGGCCAGCTGCAGCGTCGCACCCACGTCCGACGGCAGCTCGGTCGCGTAGCGCACCCTCAACTGCAGGGACCGCAACCGCGGCGTGCCCCACAGCGCCGCGGCGCACGAGACGTTTCCCGAGAGGCTGCGCAGCGCGGTGCAGCCCGCCAGCGCGTCCACCGCCGCGCCGCTCAGCACCAGCGAGTAGTCCACGTCCAGCACGCGCAGCGAACCAGCGGCGGCGCGCAGCAGGGAGCCGAGCAGCGGCAGGTGGGCATCGGGCTGCATGTTGGGATAGACTTTGCGGCCCTGGTAGCGCAGGCGGCTCAGCTTGGGCAGCCGCAGTCCGCCGCCATACACCACCGCGTCGTTTAGGATGAGATTGAGCTCTTCCAACTGGTCGAGACGCCCCACCGCGTCGAGCTGCTCCTTCTGCCGGGTCGGCGGGCCTCGGATGGGCAGGGCGAGCGCACGCAGGTGTTCGCGGTTGCGCGCCACAAGCTCGAAGAGGGCGGCGTGGGCCGACTCCTTGTCGAACCCGGCCGAGTCGGTGACAAGAAGCTCCCGCAGCGGCGCCCTCAGCCTCGGCAGCAGCGGCAGCAGCGACAGCAGCGGGGGCTGCTGTCCTATTGTGGCAGGGTCCTCTACGATATCGAGCGCTCGGAGGGCGGGCGCGTGCAGCAGAACTCGGGCCTCGTCGCTCTTCACTCCAACAGACCTCTCCCTAGTGATGTACGCCTGTACGCGCACTCCCGCCCAGGAGCGGGGGTCCCTGGAGACACGGAGCCACCGTCGGCAAACAAGGGGCACATGGTCGAGCAGGGAAGTCCCGCACTCCAGGAAGGAGAAGGTCAGCACTAAAAGTTCGTCCGGGAGGGAGTCCATCCTGAAACACAAACGCAAAAACGTTTAGTGCATGTTCTCGTTCTCAGTCCGGTCAAGGGCGGGGTAGAAACACGGCGGGTTGGGCCGGCCCCATACTGGCGGCAGTGTCTCCCTTTGCGCGTCTTTTGAGGTGGCTTCAAAGTGGATCAAAATTTTGAAATTCCGTTTTCACGGCTGAAAAGAAGATGAAATTCTGCATTGAATCGGCTAATTCCCAATTTGGGGCTATTGAGAGCAAATCTACAGTCCGGTCAGCAAACAAATGGACTCGTGTGCTGCCAGCTGCCAAAACGGAGAACGCAAAAGAAAACAATAAAAAAATGATTTTTTTTTATTTTTTTTGGATGCACGGTGGAGTAACTGAACGTATTTCGGATCAAATGTTAGAAACACGCTTATAACTCCCTCACTAAACATCTTGCGAAACTCCGGCGAGAGCGACTATACCCTTCCTCTACATTGCAGTATTTTTTCCGTGAACTGAGATGGCACTCATTCGCTAGTAAAATGACATACTGTAAAGGTCTGCATTTGATCCGAAATAGGTTCCCCGGATCAGCTAAAATTGTATTCGCTGCCAGCTTGAATGTAGTCGAGTCTAAATGGAGTTAATGGTTTCATTGGATGTCTTGGTCCTTTTGGGTAACGACATTAAGCTATATGGACACAACCAGAAATTTTTATTTGAGTATTCAAGAAGCCTCGTTTTAAGCAAAATTCTGCAATTCGTCGGGCCGGACTTTGACTGTTGCTAAAACTTTGAGTCGAGCTTGCAACTTTAAGCAGACCGCAAAAGGATAGAGCGCTTTTTAAAAAAAAAAATTGAAGAGAACAAAGCAAAATGGCAACAAAAAATAAAAAAAATAAAAAATTGATTGGCTGCGTTAGGCGTAAATCGTGATTGATCCGAATAGAGTACTCCAAGGAAGATCTGAACCGGAAGAGTGAAGAACAAGACGACTTCCATTGGCGGAGCAAGAGCACTGATGATTTACTGATTTTCTTCTGGACCTTACGCTGTCCGAAATGTCAGCAGCCGGGGGGGGGGGGGGGGGGGGGGG
>CABIKL010001954.1:0-13749 GCA_902196195.1 Aptinothrips rufus
TCTTTGTAATTCGATGTAATCAATGTAATCATGTAATCCTGTGTACAAATTAAGGCCGACTGACTGACCCCTCGATCGAGGGCCTGCATGTCGTTATACATATTCAGCAAAAAATATCCATTGGAATCCTTCCGGATAGGGCAACGTCCAAAGCGAAGAGCAGATCACTGATAGGAAGCCCGGTGCACAACTTTCTGATAATCTGCGGTAGTCACTGGAAAAGATTTTTGCCCATTTTTACGGGGGTTTTGTATTTATTGCCTACATTTAAGGCGGCGCTGTGGGAAGTCCAAGAAATCTAGAAATCCGGTGAACACCCTACAGGATTCGAAAAAAAACAAAAAACTCTCGTGAAAGTCCGATCAACAAATTCTTTGAACATTCCGTGCAGTATGGGACTTCTGTACCTTTTCCCCTGATCTCCTACTTACTTTTTTTATGGACCGTTCGGAATATTGATAGAGTACCGTACATGTTTCTTATTACTCCACTTCCCGTACATTTCTGTATTAAAGTACGATTTTATTTTTAGAGTGAAGCAAGAAGAGCGAGGTACAGAGTCTAGTCTCTCGAGGGGTACAGGGGCTGCGGGCTGCAGGCAGCTATTTAGTAAGTTGCAGCCAACGCAGCGAATGATTAAGAACGCCGCGGTCATCGGGATCAACCCGAGATAAAATAGGTGACCTCTCCCAGCGACGGGCTGCACTGGACTGGCACAGGGCCTGGGGGCTTCAAACGGCGCAGCGCGCAGCAAGGCCCTTCTCTCACTCAAACGATCCCAAATCGACCTCACAAAGAGTATCGAGCTTTCGTCGATGAAACAGCAACGGCCCACCGTGAAAAATGCTAGCGTAGATACTGAAACGGTATCGTTGTTTTACTGTCGAGACAGACGCCAAAATGGTTCCCATAACGACGAGTTTTCGACATGCCACACCAAGATGACGTCAAATAGATGTCGAACGTCGAAAACCGGCGGTCCTGAGAATCATTTTACAATCAATTTTCTCGTTAAAAGCGGTATTGTTTCGATATCAACGGCAAGGGAGAGGGCGGACTGCGGACTAACAATGAAAAGGGGCTGGAATGATGTCGCGGGACAGCGGGCCGCATAAAGAGGCTGATAAATTGAAGATGGCGACATTGAGAGCGGCACAGTCCAAGCCAAAACCCATTACTACTGGTGACCTGACAGAATGGGTGACGAATTTCAGCGTCGATATCGAAACGATGTCACTTCCAATGTCGAAATCCACACCAAAATGGTTCTGAAAGAGATTGTTTTTCGGCATTCGATATCGATTAGACGTCGTTTCAATGTCGTACGTCGAAAACTTGTTGTTAGAAACATTGTGGCGTCGGTTTCGACATTACTGTGTGATGCTATTTCTGATAACGAAAGAAAACTCATAAAAATAACTTGTGGTTGTACGGTTTCTCTGCCATTTAACGCACTTTACATGTTTCCATCAAAATACTATAAAAGAAACTGGCTCCAATCAAAAAATGTAATTTTTCTTGAAAATAAATTCACCGCTATTGTTCTACTAAAATGGTGCCTTTTTGCCACCTAGTAAGTACTAAGTACCGCAGTGTAGAAACCTCATTATTGCCACAATTTGACATATTATGAAATATATGTACACACGTCTAGTACCAGTAATCCGTCATATGATAGCTTCCTCACAAATTGTTATAATCAGCTGAAAGAACAAAAATCAACTTAATTGAATGGAACACATTATTCTTGTCTTCTAATACACTAGTTCATCAACGGTTTGAGAGAAGTAACAAATTACTCATTCATTGATCTTGCACACCTTCATTGTAATTAGTCAATTTGATAGATTCAGACACAAATAAAACAACAAGATGAAAAACTTATGTTACAATCAAAGGCTTTACGCAAAAAGAGTTTGAGACACTTCATTGATGGACTTATGCAATGAAAATAAGCAGACTCAAAAACAATCCAAGCCACAAGTATGTATTGGTAGGATTTAAGAACTTTGCCTACAAGATTGAAATGAATGACCGAGCATTGAAATATAAAAGAAATCTGGAATACATAATAATAAGAATATTTCTATTATTGCTGTAATATTCCATCACAGTTGAAGAAAATGAAAAACTGTATCAGAAAAATTTGTGTCACTTTTACATATTCTAAATATATAAAGCCAAACTTCGGTTTTGGCAAAGTATCATACGTGACAATGTAGAACAAAAAGCAAAAAAAAGGATCAAATCAATCCAAATATGACAGCTCACTCTGGATCAATTTTCAACGAAAACTTGAAGGTATACAACTCCTTGAATAAAAATAAAATAAAAACTACTTTTGCTTTCTGAAAAAGTTATTCATAAAAAATTATTGCCTTTAAGGACACTGATAAAATATTAAAGAGAAAATAAAAACAATTAAGATCGATCAGCTGCGATGTTATAGGCTATGGAGTGACAGCCAATAAATACATTAGCCTAAAATACAATTACAGTACACTCTGTAGACAAAGACCACGGAAGAATCACTTGAATAGCACTTACCGAACACAGGGCTTTGGCAGACGGTAGGCGATCGGCAACTTCTGAAGTTCACAACATAGTCACTTGGATGCTCATCGCAGTTTGGAGTCTCATTGGAACTTACAGTCTCTCTCCAGTGAACTGAGTTCTCCAGCGAGCGGGCACCGTTTAGTAAGCTTTGCGACGACTAGCATGATATTCACTCTCTTTTACATTAAAGTGGACATACATCTTTCCAGAAATGTAGTTGAACCCTTCGGCATCGAACCCTCCACTGCAAGCCCTTCTGCATCTCCAGCTCCAGCTGGGCTGGCAGCAGGCTGCCTGCTCTGCTCAATTCGACTGCCTTTGGCTGGCTGGCTGGCTGGCCGCGTCCCCCGCGGCCCCGCCCTCCGCGGCGGATGTCGAGTCGAGGAGAGCGAAGGGGCGAAAGGTGGATGCGGGAAGGTCTGGGAGAGAGGGGACGGAAGAAGGGCCACATGAGAGGAGGAAAGGGAAATGCAGTGAGGGATACCGGGCCATACACGTGAAGCGCATGGCTCGTGGCACGTCCAGGTGCACTTTGATGACTGGTGGCGCAAGGGGCTGTCCATAAATTACGTAAGGCTCTTAAGGGGGGGGGAGGCTGCGTCTACCCAACGGCCCTCTACCAAAAGCATAGTGAGGTTAGATGGGTTAGATTATTCTCCTTACGTCGGGGGAGGCAGGGTCAAAAAGAGACCAATTTTGTCTTACGTAATTTAAGGACGACCACCAACGGGTCCAGGCAGCTTGTCATGTGGTCCTGAGCTCAAAAGAGCAAACCGCCTGTCCGCGTGCGTATAAGCATAATGGAACTTGCATAATTTATCCGCTAGAGCATCTCTCTCTCTCTCCCGGCGTGAGATGCGGCAGGACCGCACACACGCACGAGTGAAAGCCATACCTGCCTTGTCATCATCGACGTTACGTTTTCACACAGAAGCTCACTGGCTAGTCCGCATCCCACGGCGAGGTGCCGACCGTCCTATTGTAGCGCCTCCACAGGAACCAAACTAGGCTCAGAGCAGCTCAGAGACAGTTCGGTCCAGTCCAAGAGGGAACTCCCAACCAGCACCAACTGTCGCAGACCTCCCCCCCCCCCCCCCCCCCCCCTGTGATCTGACAATTTTGCGGGGGATGGGGGAAGGGAATTAAAAGCAATAATTTGTTTCGATTTGTAAATGAACGTACATCATTCATTTTGTTGGTTTGTAAAGCATTAGCACTCGGCATGCCTCTCTTCCTTTGTTTCCGTACCAATATTGGAAAGAGAAAACCACTTCGGGACTGTGTGACCTCCCCCCGCATAAGCTATTGCCTTACTTTACGGCGGCCTAACTGCAGCTTCTTAAGTACATAGGTGTACAAAATTAGTAGACTGTTTATCAAACTTTCATCATTTCGATACTGAGAGTAACATGGCGAATTCTGATAGCGACATCGAGGAATAAGAGCGACTTCCTGTGAGGGAGATGAGGGTTTCATATTTCACTAAAAGTCTGAGGTATTTAGGGAACTTCAAGAAAGCCAGTCAATTTTCTTTTTAATGACTTCCATTTGACTCCAGTTCTACAATATTAATGCAACATATGTATGTACTAAAATACAAAGAGCCCTATTGTTTCAATAATATCTGTACAATATACAATATTCCTTCTGTTTAGAGGCTTTTACCTTTGTTCTTTTAACTAAACATAAAGTATGTACAGCAATATATACATATTATCTCACAAACAGTTTCTATTCTACAACAGAAAGGTCTACTAATTACACAGGTATGAATAAAATATAACTAACTGTGTTGACAAATATGCATTCATTTTGGTAAAAGATAAGTTGCTAAACCTCAAAATGCACAAATCCCAACACCTGTATGAGTTCACAACTGTGCATTCACAACTAATTTTTGTAATTGAATTAAAAACCCAAAACTCTCAACAACATTTTTATACAACATGCCCGTAAGCATACCATGTTCCTTAACAATAAACTATCAGTCTGAACAAAAGCAAAAAGGAAAAAAAAAAATTATTTTGTTTTTCAATGCAGTACAAAAAATAGACACCAGTATAATAAATAATCTCTTCACAGAAAAGTTATAAAAGACAAACCAACTGTGGTTTTAGTCCAGTGCAGCAAGGTGAGTTGATTTATCACACTACTGGCATCTTAACACATCCACGCATTTAAAACACTCATTTGATACCCACGAGTAGTTAAAATATATTTATAAAAAGATAAAACGCTGTACAAACAACAATGAGCCCAGTGCCCAAAGCTAGCATGGCACTCACTCCATTATAATTTCATATTATTTGAACTGACAAGTGAAATAGGGTCAAGTATGCATGACTGCACACCTGACTCTACATTCTAAGCTCACGCACTTATTCAAAAACACAAGCACACACACTCTCATACACTTATAGTCCCTCTACGCCAAATATCTCATTGATCATTTCTGGCCTTCATGAAAAGCCACAAATATAACAGCATACCTGTAACAATTCATGGACACACGCAGAAGAAAACAAAAAAAAGAACATAAAAACAATGTAATTTTCATGATGAAAAATCCGCAAGGCCAATCATATGCACATATGTTTACTAAGCAAAGTCAAGAAAAATTTTCTCCAAATCAGTTTACAGTTAACACTGCAACGATCTATGTGTACAGACTTAAAAAGAAATTAACAATTAAAATAAAAGAACTGAAAAGTAGAACATAACTGTCGATTTTGTTTTCATTTTTCTTAAAAAAGTAGCATCAATCCCAACAAATAATTTTTTCTTTAAGTGTGTAATTATAACAAGTTATTTACATTATAAAGATATGAGAGCTTAAAAACAGATAAGACAAGTAAGACTGAAATAATAATAATAGTAATATTAATTTTTTAAAAAAATTACTGGACGGACACACAGACAGACAGACAGTTGATACTGTGAAGCTCAGAGCTGAGGCAATCAAAAGGCTTCTCATTGAAAATATCAGGCTGTCCGTAAGAGCATAACATATATCAGCGCCAAAGACTCAATCTAGCAAAGCAAACCACCTAAAACCAAAAATAATTATGCATGTTTCGTGGCATTATTGCCACCCAAGCATGTTGCTACTTCATTCATTGCTCAGTCTTAGGTGGTGTAATATATACGAATGCTAACGTGGTACTCAACGTGATCTCTGAAAAAGACCTGGTGGCCAAAGTTGAAATATATTGTCATTACTTCATACTTTAGTTAATGTTCCCTTCTCAAATCTTGAATATGCAGGCTTAAGTCAGTTCTTGATATAGCTCTAGGTTTTTGAACCAACTTAAACTAGATGCAAACTTGCTTTGTACTTGTTAGTGTTGAGCTTACTAGGAATCGTTTGACATTTTTTAACTAAACAGTAAACAACAGCCTAAAAGTGAGACACACTTGCAATGATTCACAATTTATAGCAATAACAAGAATATCCAGAATACGCCAACAAATGGTAGTAACTGCACACAAACCAGAGACCACAAGTACGGTGAATTGTATTCAGTGCAAACCAGATTAAAAATCTTGAATATTAGCAATTCTTTTAGTATTGCTTGTGGCTAGTGAGAAACTAGGCATTAACATGTCTTTTAAACATGCACTGCAGTCATCTCCAAAACATCTGTGGAGAACAGTTATACAGAACAATGATAAATGGAAACAAAAATTGCATGGAATACATACTGCCAGTTAAAAGGTCAGTGCCGTGCATATCAAAGAAAATTGCTTTTCACCAATAAATTTATGTTACTTCAAGAAGCTAATATTCAAGATGGCTAGAGTAATGAGAAAACTAAACAATTCCGCTTTTGGCTCAAAACATTAAAAAAATATTAGCCACTAGCAAAATTCCTTTCATGTATCCAAGAAATGTCAAAAGGATTTCACTGAATCACTGTCTTACAAAATTACTGACTAAACAAAACAATACATGAACCAACAAGGATGGAAGCCGTTTCACAACTTATCTTTACACACAGTCTGAAAATGTCTGTATCTGGTGTCAGCCACACGATTGCACTGCCCCATCAGACACTTGAAGAGCGGCTGCCAATACCGTTCCCAGTTCATTGTCCAGTATGTCGTCTTCACATACTGGGGATGACGAGAGGGAATCGGTGAATGGAGACTCGGGTGGATCTTCCTCCACCCAGTCCGATTGTCACTTGCCGTCTTTGGACGTTCTCCGTCTCTTACTCCCTGCCGTGTCAGCCTCCGACGCTATAAGAAAACAATTTAAGTCGAACATTAACCCACAACAGCTCTGTTTGATAAGTGAGCTTAGATGAATAAGCAAGACTTACCATTTGCAACACTACGTGTTTTACGTCTTGGTTTCACTTCTTCTTGAGAGAGGGTAGTGACACTAGCCGCTACAGTAACACTTGTGCCGGTTGCATTTGGTGTGGATGGGCCTGATTTCCCTGCAGATGCTCCTCTTGTCCCAGAAGCAAGGCTGGAGCTATTTGAAGTACTAGTCTTGTTGACAGGAGTTACACCTGAGATAGTTGCAGCTGGAGCTGGTCCTGACACTGAAGTTTGTCGACCTGAGCGTCTGGTTACAGTAGCTGTTGCTGGCGTGTTAGAAGAATTAGTTCCATTACTGTTGCTTGCTGAGGAGGAGTTTGATCCTGTGGACGCTGTAGATGAATTACTTCCAAGCGGAGATGGTTGACTTTTATTTGACACATTTGCAAGGGATCGACTTGACTTAGATGCTGAATTATTTGACCTGGAAAAGGAAGAGTGAAAAAAGAATGTAATGGAAAGTGGTGCAGATCCATGAGTCAATAATGAATTAAGAAAACTTACTTGGTTTCATCATCCTTGGCAGTTCGACTGGAAGTGCTGCTAACAGACTGAGCACCAGGTGAAACAGCGCCATCATCTCGACGACCCTTCACAGCGATCTCAATTAGTGGTTCATCGTCTGATGATTCGACATCTACAGAAGCTGAACTCCCACCTGCAAAAAAGTAATTTAATTTTTAGGATTAATAATTTGGGTTGGAAATGACAAAATGAATTTTTTTTGCTTCAAATAGATAGCAGAAATATAAAATGGCACATACCTCTCCTGGATTTTCTCATGATCTGAGGAGTAACATCCACAGATGTATCACCTGCCTTCTGCCCCTCAACTCCCATACATGCCTTTATCAACTCAGCAGCATTCTCAGAACACTTTCTTTTGCCTGGTCTAGGAGTACTGGATGAAGATGTGAGTGTGAGATCATCTGTCACACTTGATGCAGCACTTGAATCTGAGTTCTGACGTTTTCGCTTCATTCTAGGTACAGGGTTGGGACTTGGCTTGTTTGAATTATTCCTCCCACTAACAACAGGAGACGATGATCTGTCGTCAGAGCCACGTAATACAGGGCCCCCACCTGGGCTCGACTTTGGGGTCTTCAAATTCAGGGAAACATCAGGGCTAGGATGACCCATTCTGTGCAGAACAAACATAATGAAGCACAATGAAGGACAAAGCAAGTACATACCAAACTACATTAAAAAGAAATTCAGAGATGCTACTTATTTAGTTACACACAATGAAGCAGAGGATAAGTCTCATACCTGTTTTGAGAGCGGGTGCTGCGCCCACTACCTCGGCGCTCCAGACCATCTGCAGGTATTTCAATCAGAAGCTGTTGAAGCATAGTTTTAGGAACGTTTGCAGCTTTCCCTCCCAATTCATTGACTGTTGATGCAGAAGACCCAACTGCCAGGCCACCTGCAAGTAAGAAAGTCATTATTTCAGAAGGAATAATAATTCATGTTGAATTTGATGAAGTCTATAGCCTCACACAATTAGAGCCTTGAGGACATTTAGGAAGGTACCACTGAATGACCAAGCAAGTAATTGCCCAGAAATCCAGAGCTCTTAACAATTTGACTGCTGAAAGTGAAGTATTAAGAAAACAATAAGAAGTAGAAGTCCATTCTTACCATCCTCGTGCTCCTCTCCTGTAGAGGTCCGAACTTTCTCCATAGTTCTCATTAACAATCTCCGTTTGTGCTCCCTCCTCCTTTGAATGGCACTCCCTGCTGCACCGCCAGATGATGGGCAATCTAATAAACCATCTTCAGTTGATGGATCTCCTTCATCTTCATCAATGTTTGTTGGGGATGGAGTTTCGTCTCTGTGTTTTTCTGGGTTGGAGTAGGTATACAGAGGGGGTGTTATCCTTAT
This sequence comes from Aptinothrips rufus, assembly GCA_902196195.1. Classification (NCBI taxonomy): domain Eukaryota; kingdom Metazoa; phylum Arthropoda; class Insecta; order Thysanoptera; family Thripidae; genus Aptinothrips; species Aptinothrips rufus. Next base: position 8,768 of record CABIKL010001954.1, read on the forward strand.
GGGTTGAGGGTCTTCCAAAGTAGGTGAGGATATAGGGGCAGGCGTCTGTTCAGGTGATGACGGAAGTGGATCTGATTTCTGTTCCATTTTTGGCTTTTGATCATTAACTTTAGTTGGGCTGGATTCCATTGCAGATTTTACTTTGGCAGCCAGCGCACTCACCAATCCAGCATCTTTCAATGGGCTAACAGGAGTTGAATGCTTAGTGGTGGATGGAATCACAGATTTGGTAGATAATACTGATGCGATATTAGCCATCTCTTCCCCTCCCTTTGGATTAAGCGAATTTGTTCTAACTGTTTCTCGCTTCACTTCACTACATTGACTTTTTGGTTCAGAGGATGTGGTGGATGACACACAAGCTTTCTTCTCTTGTGAAAGGCATGACGAGTCTATATCCTTTTCCTCTTTCCGACAAGGGGATTCCCCCTGATTCGGTGACTTCTCAGACAATGCATCCATTGATTCGATACCGGAGTCCTCCCCCTGAGTGTTTCCTTGTTCCCCAGTGGCACTAGAAGCAGCTTCTGCTTCAGGAGCGGGAGGACCATCTATTTTCTCCAATACCACAGAGACTTTTCGAGGATCATCTTCGAGAAGTCGTTGCTTGATTTTAGCTTCTGAGATAACCAAATCACCAACTGGAAGTGAACTTGGAATTTTTGAAGGCAGACGTTCTGAAATTCTGTCACCCTTTTCAGCCAACTTCTTCAGAAGACGCTTCCCATCATGATTGGATATTTTCTGAATTTGAAGACAGCTCTCTATGATTGCCTTCTGATGCTGTGAAAAACTACCTTGACTTTCATTCAAGTCTGGTACTCGTGTTTGCAATGTTTTGCGGTGATTCAGTACAGCTTCATTCATGACAGCTGTCTTCATGACAGATTTGTTGAGTGAACTTGACAACTTTTTACCATGTCTCAAATGGTCCACTTTTTTAACTTTTGAGGGATTTGCTGACCTTATGGTATTTATCACAGGCTTGTTGTCGAGCTCAATAGGCTTGGCAGTGACTATATGATCTGAACTGTCAGGGTTGCAGCCACTATCCGATGGAATAGCAGGAGATCTGGGTTTTGCTTTAGAAGATAAGACACACTGCGAATCTGCAAGAGAAATAAATCCACATTATTGTCAAAAGATCACTATTGACATCCTTTGATGTAATTGAGCTACAAAGGGAAGCAAAACAAAAAAAGACGTTAATAAGAAAGAATTAACAGAAAGTACTGTTCCAAGTGTCCTTAGTTTGACTAGAGTTCAATTACATTTTCAGATTCAACTTCTAATCAAATTTTTCGTACTTGTAAGAATTTAAACACGAAAATGACTAGATTTAAGAAAACAATATAATTACGAGACATAAAAAATACTAATCTATTACAATTTTACTGGGAAATGCAAAGATGTAAAAATAATGTTAATAGCAATTAGACCAAAGTTTATGATTTAAAAGGAAATAGCTGTCCCCTTTCCAAAGGCATTCGTTCCACTGTCAAAGAGCAGTGAATTTTACAGTTCAGAGCTATATATGGTCACATGGAAAAATATAAATGAAATGAAAGTGATATACCTGTAAAGTTAACATCCTTGTCAGTTGCAGTTGGCCGCTTTCGCTTTTCTTCCTCCCCATTCCCCACACCATTCTGTCCCAATTCACTAACTGCTTCTTCAACACTCCACCTCACATTGGGTGAGGTAGCAGGTGACGCCACACAGCTCCCCAGATCTTGTGTTGCACCAACAATGTTCTCTGCTGATGTAGACACCTTGTCTTGGAAGCTTCCTGAACTAGGACCAACTTTCTTCTTAGAATCCCGCTTGCGATTTTTTGCAAGAGTACGAGCATTAGGTAAAACCTGGCCAGAGTTCCCTCGATTTGCAACTCTAACTGTTACATCCTTCTCAGGAAATGGCTTGATAGGATTGTTTGAGCTACTTGCAGATGCACTCAGACTTACAGGTAAAATACCACCGCCAACAACACCCCCTGTTTTAAGTTTCCCAAAGTTAGGATTTGGCAACACAATTTCACCTGGTTCTAAACCTAAAGGGCAAATTGATAAGTCCTCATCAGAACGATGACGTGCTACTTTCATCTTGGTCCGCACTTTCTCACCACTGGGGGTAGTTCGGAGCATGTTTGAAGCTTCTGAGGATGGGGATCCTGGACCCGCTACAGGCACTTGACCAGTACCAGGCATTAAGTGAGGCTTCTTCACACGGAGAACACTGTCTGCAGACTGAGAATTCCCAGTGGGTGTTGCTTTTGAAGACTTAAACTTCTTGCTAGAATCAACATTTAAAGGTGAAACTCCACTGTTCATAGCCACCTCCTTCATCCATTTCTTGCTCTCCTTCCTGGAGCTAACAACCATAGGCCCACGTCCTCGCAGAGAGATATGAAGTGGGGGAACACGTGGTTCTTCTCCAGTTAAACAAGCACCCGCAGTGCCTGGCTGGGAACTGCCAGCTTGTCCACTAAATTGTAGAGCACTATTACCTCCACCAACAACTTTGTATGCAGGTTCACTTTTCTCTAGCTTCAAACGAAGTTTGATCTTTTCTGGAGCTGGACTACTGTTAGCTTCTCGAGAAGTTTTCACTCGGGCTCTTCGACTGGTAGAAGTTTCACTTGCAGTGGACCTCACAGTGGCTTCTGAATCAGATTGATCAGTAGTTGTTGTGGTTGTATCTGCTCTTCGAGATATGGTTGAGCTAACATCATCATCATCATCGGAATAAACGGAGTTAGATCTATCATTGAGAGGAGAGGGAAAGTTGAAGAATGAATCTTCCTTCAGAGTGTCAACACTTTTGTCAGTTGCCTCAACCTCAGAATCTGAGCTTGATTCACTGGGCATGGGCTCTAGCATCCCAGTTAAAGGATTTATAAGAAACTGACGTTCCTTGCCAGATGAAGTCAGAGCTGGTGGAGGAGTTGAAGGACTAGCAGCATTTGTTTGCCTCTGAGGTTCATTAATGGTTTGACTAGTTTCTCTATCTTCCATGTGCGAAAGACCGGCGCCGGGCAGAGTTTTCTGCTGCTGCTGTGGCTGCGGAGGCATGAGCATTTGCTGCTGCTGACCAGAACCTACAGCTTGACTACTAGATGAAAAAGGTGGATTTAAGGTACTGATTGGACCTTGGCTTGCATTCTGACTTAAACCTTGAATCAATCCTGGATTGACGTTTTGAGATTGGCTTGAGTTCAAGTTTTGAGTACCAGCAGGAGAATTGGACCATGAGCCTGGTTGGGACTGCCTGAGAGGTCCTGACATTCCCACTCCCATTGGATGTCTCACACCCATCGTACCAGGAACCATAGGCTGAGCAGCAGGATTAGTAAGGCGAGGGTCAACATTTGCAAAGCGTTGGTACTCCTGCTGACTGTATTGGGACACCAACTGCGACTGGTGAGGTTGCGGTGCCTGTGAATGAGGAGGAGAGCTCATTCTAGGGGCCATTGCCCTGTGCTGTGGAAACCTCTGTTGTTGAAGCTGCTGTTGTTGCAGTTGCTGCTGCTGAAGCTGCTGCATTTGTTGCTGCTGCTGTTGAAGCTGCTGCTGCTGCTGCTGTTGTTGCATTTGCTGCTGTTGAAGCTGCTGCTGTTGCATTTGCTGCTTTTGTTGAAGCTGTTGTTGCTGTTGGATCTGTTGTTGCTGCTGAAGTTGTTGTTGAATTTGTAATTGTTGCTGCTGTTGAATTTGTTGATACTGCAGCTGTTGTTGTTGCTGAGGCTGTTGCTGCATTGGACCCTGAGCAGGTATTCTCGAATGTTGGGTTGTGGCTCTTGCCTGTGGCATGGTCTGGGCTGTTCCTTGTGGTACCATTGCTGCTGACAAAATAGATGGAGGAGCAGGGGAAGATGACTGCGCTAGAGGAGGTGTTGCTGAAGGCAAAGATGGAACCTTTACAGGCCCAGAGGACGGCTGAGCAGGCGACTGAGATGACGATATTGAAGCTGGATGTGTCACAGAAGAGGGTAATGTCACAGCCATAGTTGGCAGAGCTGATGCTTGAGCGCCTGGTGCCACTGCCGCTTGAAGAAGTGCATGAGGACTTGCCGTTCCAGCAGGAGGACCTACCATTGAATTAATAGGTTTTTGAGGTACCGGCGGTCTCTGACGGTTTGCTTGCGGAGGAGCATTAACTGCAACATGCTGCTGAGGACTGGCAGGAACCATGGGCCTCTGTGTCCTGAACTGATCCACCTGAGGCGAACCTGGTACATTTCCAACTGGAGATTGTATCTGAGGAGCTTGATTTGACTGCAAGTCCGGCTGCTGGGGGATTTGTGGGGGAAGACCGACTGAATGAGGCATAGTATGCTGCTGCTGAGGTTGAACTGGACTCAGGCATGTGCCTTGAGTTGCTTGAGGAACAATTTGATGATTGAAGGATGATTGCTGAGGAGGAACAATTGGTGTTGGACTCGCAGATGCTAATCGCTGTCTTTGAATGGTATCCGTTGGCAACGGTCCTGTGCTCACAAATGCAGATGAGCCCGCATGATGTTGTAAATGGTTTGCTATAACTTCCCCGACCCCTAGTGCTGGCGAGCTTGGTGCAGATCGCTTTAGCTCCTGTGCTATTTCTGAAACTGATGCTCTTCTGCGGGGTTGAGCATTCTTGCCCTGCGCTCGAACTCTTCCAGAGGGTTTTTCTGTTGGATTCACTCCTGGTGGGAGCATTTTGTTGATGTGGTTTCCAACTGGTGCTACAGGACTGCCATCGTTCTGTAGCAGATTTACGAGCAATGGGCTTGAAAGTGCTACATTGGCTGGGTTGGAGGACTTGAAACTTTGACCACTTGGGTAAGGAGGTGGAGGTGGTGGTCCTGATGTTGCTTGAGAGGGAGGAGGAGGAGGGAGGGGCACAGCAGCTTGCTGAACATCCCGGCCCTGCATCACCTGAGCAGCCTGCGTCATGCTGTTGAAAGGGAATGGTCCATGCCCAGCAGGCCTGAAAAAAAATAA
>CABIKL010001955.1:0-13746 GCA_902196195.1 Aptinothrips rufus
TATTTTAGAATTCATACTCAAGGTAACATGGTTCGCAGCAAGACACATCCAGATAGCCGTGCGATTTTCTATGAAGATAAAATTTACTCCAAGAAGAAGATTATGGATTTTATTGCTACATTAGATGGTTTTAAAAGTGCTTTCAAAATTTCTGAATTATTTGAAGGTATATGTATTGAAACTAAGCAGGGTTACTAAGCCTTCACACGAAATATTTGACTTGTTACTTAATATATTTCTGTACACCAGCTGCCAAAAATGACTTGCAATCAGAACTGCTTCTTCAAATAACATGTACCAAATCTGGAAACCCAAATGGAACATTCCCTGATATGGAAGAGGCTCTGGTGTTTTTTGAGGTGAGTGTCGGTTTCCAGCAGGTTCATTGGTTTTCAAACTTAAATTTAGATTAACTGCAACTTTTCTTTTGTGTTTCCATTAATAATTCAGAAAGCTTTTGATTATGAAGAGGCTCAAAAAGAAGGCCGCATAATGCCAAGTTCTGGAGTTGATCCAGATTATGATGCAGCAGTCAGAGAGTATAATGATATTCAAAAGGATATAGCTGAATACCTTAAAAGTCAGTGCAGACATTTTGGATGCAAGGTAGTCTACTTTGGCCAAGACAAAAATCGCTTTCAGTTGGAAGTACCAGACCATGCAGCTAAGAAAGCTGACAATAGCTATGAGCTCAAGACTCAGAAAAAAGGCTTTAAACGATTCTGGACATCAACTACAAAGGTAGTTGTGATCATTTCAGATTTTCTTGTTTAGATTATATTTAATCTTCTTCTTTTATGCTAAAAAAAAATTAATTAAATTTTAGGAATTACTTGCCCGAATGATGCAAGCAGAAGAAAGTAAAACATCAGTTTTGAAGGATCTGAATCGGAGAATCTTTGCTCAGTTTAGTGCCAGGTAAGACAGTGCTCTTTTTTTAAAATATCATTTTACATTTTATGTAGCCTACACTAAGAAATCAATTAGATCTCTCGGTGTAATTTTTGTAGACATACATCATATACATAGACACCTTTTGTGCAATTATGTGTACATATGTGAATCAATATTTCCTATCAATTTAGTGAAGAACTTCCAAGTTTTATGTTGCTTATTTTCTCTTTTGTGGTTCTGATATTATTATGATGTTACTTTTTAGGTTTGATATCTGGAATGCTGCTGTTCAGAACTTGGCAGTTCTTGATGTGTTAATGTCCCTTGCTGAATATGCCAGAAAAGAAGAAGGAGAGATTTGTGTACCAGAACCATCTACATCTTCTAAGGTAAGTGATGTAAAAACAATTGCAGAATTTGACATAATATTTTTTGGAATTGTAATTGCAAAAGCTGAAAATTATTTTCCCCTGTAGCCTTTCATTCGTCTCAGAGAGGGAAGACACCCTTGTCTTTCTGGAGAAACGGAGGGCAGTTATGTTCCCAATGACACAGTCATTGGTACTGAGGATGTTGCTAGTGTAGTACTTGTCACTGGTCCAAATATGGGTGGCAAGTCAACTCTTATGCGTCAAGCTGGTCTTCTCATAATAATGGCTCACATGGCAAGTCCTCAAATCTTTCTGTGTTTATGCTGATTTTTGTTTTGGTTTTTAACATTTTTAGAGTGATTCCTTCTTATTAATTTTTATTAGAGATTTAAGTTAACATACCTTTATATGAATTTGTTTTTCCTAGGGCTGTCATATTCCTGCTCGTGAATGTGAGTTTTCCCCTGTGGATCGTATTTTCACTCGTCTGGGAGCAAATGATGACATAATGGCCGGTGAAAGCACCTTCTTTGTTGAGCTTAGTGAAACCTCTTCTATACTTCACCATGCTACCAAACATTCACTTGTGCTTGTCGATGAACTTGGTGAGTTCCCGTTAATTTGATGGGCTGCTTGTTTGAGCCCAAGCCCAAGTATGGGCTTTCATTTAATAACTGTAATAAATTTTTATATTCTTTAAATAGGTCGTGGCACATCTACATATGATGGAACCGCAATTGCTGCTGCTGTTGTTAAAGAATTAGCATCTTTGAGTGCAAGGACCCTCTTTTCTACACACTATCATACTCTCGTCGATGAGTTCAAGAATTCTGAGCAAGTCACACTAGGACACATGGCAAGTTTTTAAGTCTTTTTTTTTTTTTTTTTAATCCAAGCAATCTTCTTTGTCTCCAGCAAGGAACCAAACTTTAATTTTCTAAAATCTTTCCAGGCCTGTATGGTTGAAGATGATACAGAGGAAGGAGGAGAAGAAACTGTTACATTCCTTTATAAATTCAGTGCTGGAGCGTGCCCTAAATCATATGGTTTCAATGCTGCACGCTTAGCTGGAGTGCCGGCACACATCACACGGGTGGGACGTGTCAAGGCTGCAGAACTTGAGCGAGAGAGTGAGAAACGTAGGGTATTCCGAGCATTGTGTGGATATGCTGACAAAGCTATTCGACCTTCTGAACTGCAATCTTTACTTTCTGTTGTCTAACTTTTCATTTTTTTTTAATCTTACTTTTCAATGGCTAAAAACGCAAAGTTATTGTGATAAAACATCAGTATTTTGTTCTGTTACTTGAAATGGCAAGTCTCTTTGTGACAAAGTGAGAGGATTTAAAAATAAATACATTGTAAGATTTTATCAGTTTTATTCAATGATTACAAAAATCCTTCCCCACTTTAGCTATTCTAATTGTCGCACATTATTAGCAGACTAGACTCTAGACAAAAGATAGGAAGCATTAAGTGTGGAAGGCAACAGTGATAGTATCAGCCTGTGATGTGGTAAAGGCAAATTGTCTCCTTTTACTTAAGAGCTAAATATATGATGGCACAATAAGTAGAAAATTTTAACATAGGCTCCTGTTATAATTAGAGAAGCTCACTATCAGTCATTCCAGTTTGGCACAAAAAACAATTTCTAAAATTTGTAAGAAACACTAATACACTGTTCTTAAAGTACAAAATTTATACAAAATAATATATTTTATATAATATTATGGCCACACAAAATATAGAAAAAAATAATTTGTAAGTAAAACTACTGAAAAATGGCAAACGTCGTTAAACAGTTACAAAAATATGACCGCCATGAGCAGCATTAAAAACTATACAATGAAATTGCCAATGCTCACCAGGAGTACCCCATAAAACAAGAAGCGACACATGCGTCACAGTGAGAGAGGAACTTGAAGAGATTCAAAATATGGCACTCATATGGCACTTGATTTCATAACTCACATGTCACCTCTTTTAAATTTTAAAAAGGATATTCTCGTTTCCTAATAAAATACTTGCACTTCAGACTAGCATTGTGATCAGTCATTGCAGGTGTTGAGTGCTAAGCAAGGCTACAATAGGAGCCCGATGCACTACTGCTACCTGAAACCAAAATTCATTCGCAATACAAATAAAAGCTTACTCATGGGTCATTTATGAGCATTAACATATATCTGATCAACAAATAGATAGACAGTGCCATAAATACTGTCACCAACAGAGATACTCTTTGTATAATCGAATAGATACTACAACCATTCCAGATGTAAGGTAACAATTATTACAACAACAAAAAAGCAATTAATAGATGCTTTAAATGCTTAACTTAACAGGAGACCCATGCATTAAAAACTGGGTGTCTTACAAAAATGGGTGAAAGCTTCTGACGGTATCATCACATGCATGTCAGACGTTCCCATCACATACCATAACTCTTACATCTAACAAAATTAGTAATGAAATACTGTGAGAAGATAGAATGAAATGGGTCTTCACGAGGAGTAAACTCCGATCTCGTGCCGATACAAGTTCCTTCAGACGAATGAGTACATGAATACAACATACAGGGTCCAACAACACCAAAATCGGTCATACACAAGTTCCCCGCAACTTTCATCACTAACATCAGACGAACAGTTCATTTCTTTCTTCCAGCATGATTCTAGAGCACACACGTACTTTCACCAAAACCCATCTCACCATGCCCAATGATGAAAGTTGTTTTACTTCTTACCCTTTGAGGGTCCTGAGCCTTTCCTCTTAGGTGGAACGGGCGCACTTGGGTTGAGAGGTTCTGAACCCTGCGCTTGGGAACCTACTGGAGGTGTTCCAGGGGGAGTGGGGTCAATCTTAAGGGCCTCTGGAGAGGGTTGAGGTTGAGGCGGGGAGCTGATTGGGGGGGAGGTGGGAGGAGTGGCGGAGGTCACAGTTGGTGTTGGGGGTGATGAGGGCGCTTTAACAGGGGCAGGAACTTGAGCAGCGGCTGGCGGGGAGGCTTGGGCAGGTGCAGGGGCAGGAGCTGGGGCGGGTGCAGGGGCAGGAGTTGGGGCAAGAGCTGGAGCAGAAGTAGGAGCGGCAGCTGGGGCGGGTGCAGGGGTAGGAGCAGCAGCTGGGGCGGGTGCAGGGGTAGGAGCAGCAGCTGGGGCGGGTGCAGGGGTAGGAGCAGCAGCTGGGGCGGGGGCAGGGGTAGGAGCAGCAGCTGAGGCAGGTGTAGGAGTTGCAGTTATTTCCTCCCCTCCCTCCACAGTTTGCATAACTTTGCTCAAAATGTTAGCAAATGAATCACGACCCATATAATCAATATGGCCCTGCTCCCACGCTTGCCGTCGCAGTTGATCTTCTAATTCTGTCTGCTCTGCAGACCGAGGAGCGCCCAACGTAAGATGTGCCAGGGCTCCAGCCAAACCAGCCTGCATCAATTCAGAAAAATCAGTTAGATGTTTATGACACTAATCTCCACAATTTTCACAGAAATAAAAAAGAAAGTACTAGAAACATCCTTGACAACAAGCTTTGATTCAAAAGATTTTAGGAGAAAAAATCCTATTGAGATGCTATGAAAAAATTTAGAATGCAAACCAAGAAGCATTTCCACAAGTCCACTCCCATAACATTCGTATTGATGAGTGAAGTAACTTTGAGCAAAATAAGTAAAACTATACATTGGCAAGTCCAATGCAAGACCAAAAAGAATTAAGAGCTAGAATTAGAATTAGTTGGTTCATCAGTTGTCATAATTGCAAAGGGGAAAAATGGATTTAAGTAGTAGATCACATAAAGTTGAGGGTCAAAATGATCCAAATGATGCCACTGACTTTAGGAACGTGTTATCAAAATATACAAAACACAAGTGGATCTCAACAATGTCAAGGCCCAAGACATCATGGCAACAAAGAAGAGACCATCTAACCAGACCATATACGTCAAATAAATGTTGAAATAACTACAAGATGTTAAATTAGACTTGGACTTGGTGGAAACGCCACTTAGTTTCAAGTTCCTCCGCAAGACTCAGAAATCATAAATGATGATTGAATACAACTAAAAGAACATTTTTGAATGGAGGATTTAGTAAAACATTATTTGTAGTGGTGTTTCCCTCGAAGTCAGAGTTATATAGAAACAGTAAGGAGACGAAACGCCACCACCCAACATACATTCCAATACTTGCACATTCTTGTCTGGCGGAGTTATGAAATTTACGGTATCTTAAGAGACAAATTTTATTCAAAATCTCAAAACCTGCAGAATTTTTGTTTCAAATACTTCCAAAAACCAAAACGTCAGATATATGCTTTTCTTTCTTTAAAAAGAGCAGACCTTGGGCATATCAAAATAAAAGCTGTTAAGTTCTGCCAAAATATCTATGTGTAAAAATAGGCATGCGGTAGCCAAAAGTACTTACAGTGTTGTCATTTTCCATTGGCCCTTGTGGACTGTGGTCCTCACACAAATTGTTAGGATTTGGGGTTGGAGAAGGAGGGGGAGGAGTAGAGATAGAATGGACATTTGAAGTATGATTGGAAAAATTTCCTTGATGTCTCTCAATTGAATTTGAGTTGTCTGAAGCATTAGATTGAGAATTTTCACCAGAGATAGAGACATAAGAAGCACCAAGATCACTGCTTTGAGAATCATATTGGGTTGAATGTTGAGTCTCTACACTTTCAACATCTTCACAACCACGCTGTCTTTGGTCCTTATTCAATATCTCGAGCCAGTCTTCTTTACTCTTTTGATTCTGCACTTCTTGTTGATATCTTAGGACATAGTTTTCCCATGGATCAACAAACATCATGGTTTGAACATGGTGGGAAGGCAGGGCAGGACCTAGTTCGTGGTGACTAGGGTGAGTATGCGGTGACTGGAAGAAGCTGGAGTCAACGTGCTGTGCAACGCAACAGAAGCATGCTCAAGTAAGCATCAAATTATCAAGCATTAGCTGAGCAAAATATATTAAAACTAATGAGCAAGATCATTTCTAAAGTAAACAAATTTTTTTCTGCAGTAAACAAATTTTATAAAGTAAAGACAAAAGTCAGTTGCAATTTAATCCAGCAATGTTTCAAGAGTCAATTAAACTACAGCTTAAATCAAAGCCTGAAATATTCGGTAATAATTTTTCTCAGATTTTTGAAATTTTCTCAGTGGTAAAATATGAAAGCGCTGAAATCAAACTTAGTAATTACTACCATGCACAATGCGTCCAAGACTAACTAACTACTGAAGAAGACACATTTAAACTAACTACTGAATTGGGCTGGGCACAAAAAGGGAAGGAACTTTAAGGGCATATCAATCACATCTTTAAGAAAGAAATCAAAGACAGAAAATACACAGCACTTACTACTTCCTACAGAGTAGAGAACTACTCTTAATTACTAAAAATTGGGTAAGAAAATATTATGGAATTAGGTAAGTTATTTTCTACTATGAATGCACAGAGTAAAATTTGGGAAGAAAATTGTTATACTGACTAGACATGCGTAATAAAAAATTAGAGAAAAACTAAGAGCATACTTTCACACCCAAACAGGGTTCCTTTGGAGGAGTGGCAAGAAAAATAGAAAAAAGAAGTGAGAACAAATGAATCACCTGTAAAGTGCACTCCAAGTAAACAAAACACAGACTGAAGAGTCAAACTCTGACATTTATAAGATTTTCACTATCAAATCAAACAAACCAGCACAAGAAATGTTAGCAACTATATGTACATCTTCAAAATTATTAAAGAATAAAAGCAACAAACTCACCATACTGGGAGACAGAGTAGGATGAACATTCTGGCAGAAAACATCCCACCAATACTGCAGCAAGTTTTGTACATGGCTGAACTCTCCAGGAGCCTGAACAACTCTAGATTCTGAATCAAGGTAACAAATCCACGGCTTTGAGGCTCCAATGAAATGAACTATTTTCACTTGAGTTCCATACCTGAAAAAACATGGTAAATTAATACAAATTGTCATTTTTTGGGGGGGTTCACTTATTTATTTAAATTAAGATAAAAATGGAGCACGCGTTACACCGTTACACTTACTGTTTAAAAGCTGGCAGGTAAGAATAAGTTGCAGCTGAACACATATTGTAGATGAATGGTAGATGTTTACTAATATCTTTATGAGCCCAGTCCTTAAAATACAAGTTTAATAAACCCTGATCACCACCTGAATAAATAAAACAATTACAGAGTAGTTCATCTCAAATTGCAGAAATAACATCAAAATGACAATAGGCAAAAGAGCATAACTACCATCAAAGCTTCCAAATTGAAGAGCAAAGTCCATGAGTGACTTGAATGTGTCTAGCGATGGCCTGAAGACAAATACACCCGAGTTGAAGCAATCTGGCCAGCCAACATCGGGAGCTGCAGACAGCTCTTCCCGTTCAGAGAGTTCATCACAATTTTGAATAACCTGCGAAAAAGAGAAAAGAAAAACCTTGAGTGGAAATACAATGGACATGGGAATAAATTTCTAATATCCGAACACTTAAGCTTTCTAAATAATACTCCTAAGCTGGATTTTAAATGTATCGAAAAATTCAGAACAAGCTGGATTTTACATGTATCGAATAATTCAGGACAAAGCATCTAAATTAGGGAACAATTCTCTGTTGCTCACAAATTTAATTAGTTCTCAAGATGTTGAAGCATGTCACTAGTTAATTTGTAGCCTTCAAAATGCGGACATGGCTTGCATTTAAAATGAAAGCTTGCAATTATAAGAGCCGGCAAGATGACAAAAATTACACAGATAAGAACTTAATAGCTTCATGGCATTTATTGTGTGCAAATAGGAAATGGTGATATCACTATGATGTATTGGTGAACTGAAAATATATTGAACTCTTATTTTGACTTACCAAAGTATCAGCATCAAGGAAACAACACTTGTCGTACTGAGTCAGGCGCCAACAATGCAGTTTGGTAAATGTGATACCCAAATCAGGTCTGGCCAGGAGGGCTAAATTGGCAGCATCTTGTGAATCCAGTACATTCACTTCTGTCACCGAGTCAAATACAGCTGCAAGCTTCTCTCTGAAATAACAACAAAATTAAGCAAATCTTTAACAGAAAAAAAGAAAAAAAAACATTTCAGAATTTAAACACAGTGGAGAGGGAATGATTCATACCTCATTGATGGTGTAACTCCGGGAGTAACAAGCACAGCTAACTGATGTACAGTGGCAGCTCGCCGCAAAGAATGTGCGAGGACAAGCGCTCCGAGGGAATAGGAGTCATTTGTTGCTAACGTCACCCACGCAAAACCTGTAAGAGAAGAAAGTGTAAAACATATACAAGAAAGAATAACACATTTAAACATGTGGGAAGTATGTCAACTTTAAAAATAGATCAGAAGTAAAGGAGGGGGAGATGTGGTCCCTACATCAAAGTGCTGCTAGTCTATTCTTATCTGGCCCCATACCCAAAGTCCCCACATTCCTAGCCACTCACTCATAGGCCCAATGTCTGATCTTCTAATACATTTGCTGAAAATAATGCAAGTTGAAATAGATAATGAGGTTGACAAGTGAACAAAAAAAGAAAAAACAGAAGCACAGGTAAAATGATGAATGATGTGCTTTCAGCAGTATTGGATAAGGCATCAAATTTTGAATTATCAAATACAAAATTTCTTTTCATACCACAAAAAATATAAAATTTCAAGAAATTTAGAGATCTTTCAGAAATATTCATACCCCATTGCTTAACCAGGTTTTCTGTGCCTCATTATCAGAATGGCCTCATTTTATTGCATTTTATATCAGTACATTGGAATCAAAATAAAACACGAAAAAGGTATAAGGGCGACTCTGTTGTCTTCTTTCAGTCTTATCTGTGGCCTTGAAAATCAGTGAAGTCAATCACCTAAAAGTAAATTGTTTCAAGTATTCAGATACAAGAGCTTTAGACACTGATTTGATCGAATAAAAAATTTGTAGGTCTAAAAATCCTAATGTGTTCGAAGTATTTTCAAAAGGCACTTTCACTTTAACGAACTGTAAGTGGGGACAGTAAGTGATGAAGGGGAAAGTAAATTTTTACGATCAGAATGGGTATAGTGCGAAAATAAATTTTTTTTACATTCTAAATAAGACATTCATAAGCAATAAAACAATACAAGATAAAATGAAGAATGTGAAGTGGAGGAAAATGTTCACAGACATAGAAGGTTCTTGTACCATAGGTCAGGCCCTCCGATTAACAGAAGTTATCACCAAGCACATCTTCTTGGAATAAAACGAAAAACAGCAGCACAAACGTACATTAGTGTGAGCTATTGTTTGAAGAAATGAAGGCGAACCCAAACTTTCATTCATCTTTTACAACATTTTCCATGTTTAATGTTATGGAGTGAGCTTGTCTCTCTAAAATGAAATAAATTCTGAGCTTATGAAAGAATCTGACCAGAATAAAATATTAAGGAATTAGTGAAATAAGAAGATCATATTCCAAGCGACTGCACATGACTGAATATGGACAGCAGTGCTGGTTGAGTGAAAACTCGAAACCTGTTTGAAGTTTACATTGATGAAGGTCATGGGGTCAAATTGAACAACCAAGCTTCGAAGCTTTCGATCCTCCCATCGACATGTAACCAGAACAGAACTGTTCAATGCCATTCACAGTAAACTTACCTCCCATTGTGCCAAACTTTCAGTTCCCGATCAAATACCAAGCCACACGGCACACGGCGACTGTAACTCGATGAACGGGTGTCGTAGAGGAACCGGCTCGACCTCTCACTTCTTACGCACTAACCTCACCTCCTTCCTCCTCCTTTCTCATTTCCTTTCTCCTCCCCTTTCCTTCTGCTCCTGCTCTCCCTCCTCACCTCCTGCCGCTGCCCCCCCCCCCCCCCCCCCCCCGCCCGCCCGCCTCCTTGCCGCTCGTCCGCTCGTGCGGCCGACACGAGTGGGGGCGTTCGGAAACCCCGAAACCCAGCTCCTTGACTCAACTAGCGCGCAATGTTCCGTCAGAGAATGTCTGGGCGCATTTACAGCATTGGCTCGTGGCTATGAAACTTCACGACAGCAATAAAATGATCTAGGTGATGCTGAAAGTGTCTCGCATAGGAGCGACGCGATTTCGTTAGGGATCGAATTAATCAATGGAAGTTCCAAGCGAAGCAGTGTTTCGGAACGCGCCCGAGGGAGTGCCAGGCTCCCGCGGCAGCCAGCGGCGGGAGGGTCAAGTTGTGTTTATATCCGTCCCACTTCTACACGTCTGCGTCGTGTGGCGTCTGGGATGAGGAAGCCGTAGCAAGCCGTACATAAGAATTTCAAGTCGCATTATTCAGGCGAATCTCGTCGCGCCCAGACAAAAGTGAAGGGTCTACTTCAGACTTCACGTTTAGTGAGAAATGGTGCGTCGATTCGATGTCGATTCGATGCCGTCTCGACGAAAATCACGTCGATTCGACGTCGAAGCGACGTCGATTCAATCTCCATTTTTCACTGGGAGCCTTTCGTGCGCTTTGATTTTTAATTCAGGCATTTAGGACAGGGTTGTGTTATTGCACATTCTGTGGGGATGACACTATCCACTAGTCCATCTTTCTTTCCACGCTCCTAACTCTGAGCCGAAAACCTCATTACCAGTCAACCAAGAAGATTCAGCCAGGTGCAGGTGGCGCAGAAGGTTCAGCAAAAGCAAAACAGGACTGTCGAAACGATATCTCAGTGACGTTCAAAGGACTTCTCTTGAGTCATTTTGACGTCTTCGCAGCTTCAATGAAAACTCTGTGAGTCGTCGTTTTGGCATCTTTTCGGCTTCTGATTTGCGTGACAAGCTACAACATGGTCTGAGACGGAATGAAGAGTTTATTTCTTGTGCTGTTTGCGTCATCATTGCTCTGCATTTCTCTTCCGGAACGACACAGAGTGTGATGACAACGGTGTTCTCTCCGCATCCCTGTCTGCGAGGCGAGGCCTGCCCCGCCGCGCCACGACCTAGATAACTTCGTGCGAATAGCGCAGCCTGCCGCGGGCCCCTCGAGATCCAGACCTACACGGCGGCAGTCATGGGTTCGACAGTGGCGGATCCAGAAACACTTTGAGGGGAGGGGCGATGCAGGACATATTGCCTACTATCAGGGGCTTTGCCTACCTTCCAGGCGCTCACACTTCAGGGAGGGGGGGCGACGCACCCATCCCCCCCCCCCCCCCCCCCCCCCCCCCCCCCCCCCCCCCCCCCGGGATC
Organism: Aptinothrips rufus; assembly: GCA_902196195.1. Taxonomy (NCBI): domain Eukaryota; kingdom Metazoa; phylum Arthropoda; class Insecta; order Thysanoptera; family Thripidae; genus Aptinothrips; species Aptinothrips rufus. Next base: position 11,479 of record CABIKL010001955.1, read on the forward strand.
CGCGCCTGGGGTTAAAAAGCAGAGTTCCATTCACATCCGACATTCTCATCCTCATCTGGATCCAATAGTCAGCAACTGACTGAGGGGTCAACAGAACTCCGTGTAGACCGACCACCAGTCCGCGAGGGAACCTGAGACGGAGGTTAATTTAGGATGATGGACGAACTTTAAATATTGACGGCAGCTGGCACAAGGAATGTGTGTCGCCGCGGTTTGAGGATTAGGGTCGGGTGCACTAGGTCAGGAAAGCTAAAATAAAATAAGGAATTCTATCCTCCGGCCCAAGCAGAACAGATGAGTCGTCTAACGCCCGCCTGCTCACGTGTCTAACGTTAGACGGTGTACCCCCTCCACCGCCTCCCCTCTTCACCCACCGAGGCAACAGTCATTCACGAAATCATGTGTACACCTGGGATGATATGACATGATGTGACATGTTGCCAGTGATCCTATAGTTTAGAACCCGCCGTCCACAATTCGTCGCACTTCAACAGATGCGCTGGCGTGCCGTCCGAACTGCCTCCGTTCGTTCGCCCGCCCGCCCCGCCCCCGCCCCCGCCCCCGCCCCCGCCCCCGCCCCACGTGTACCGACCCGCGCACGTCTCACCGAGTTTTATTTCTGGATCGGATCACCCGAAACCAACAGTGCAGCGCTCAGGACGGCGCTCAGAAAAAACAAAACGTAGATTCCGGCGCAAACCATAACCCAGAAATGAAGGTTAAAGAAATGATTTTATGGTCACTTGAAGGGTTAGTCCAAAATGCGTTTCGTAGCATCCAGATCATTTAAAAATGGGTCACAAAATTATGTCCAAAAACATTATTTTGCTCTCGGTTTCTGCGTTGGGTCGCCTCTGATTCTGGAGTTTGGTTTTTCTGTGCGTTCCCTTACAGCCATGCAGAAGAGAATTCGCATGGAGGGACTCTGGAACTCTCCGGTCATGGACAGACAGTCTCCGTCGGAGACTAGTTCCAACATACTGGTCTGCATGTACTCAAGTTCAAATCTTGACGACGCGGACGAAAATAAACGGTCTGCATGTTGCCCTGTTGGCCGGCCGTCGTCGCGGACCGTGCGACTGTAGCGCCTGCGAGGTTGGCAAGCCCGTCACACCGCCGTGTCGGGCTCGGTCGCCAACCTCCTCTTCGCAAGGCGCCGTGCTCCTGAACTGCGCAGCAGAGATGAGCAGGGTGGGTCGAGCTGTCGCTCTCGCACCCGTTACAGGCCGTGTCGTTCCGTCTCACTCTAGTCTACGGTCCGCCCGTTGCTGATCGCAGCTCAGGAAGCTGCAGCGCGCCGCTCGTGAGTTCTGGCGCCAAGTCGCACATGCATAAAGCTGCGAGCAGCGACAGCATACAGCAGGAATACTTCAAAAATAGGACGGCTCCGTCATCATGCGCGTCCTGCTACCGGATGCTTCAAGGACGTCAGCCCAGTGAGCTGAATTCACTGCCAGAACTCATATCAAAATTTCGAATTGTCTCTGACATTTATGATCAATGAGTTACGTGATCCGCTGTTTTATTTGAAGTACAGTTTTTCGGAGGGATGTGGTATGGAATATGTACAGTATGTCTCTAAAGGAAAGATGCATTGTAATCAGTGGCGCCCGCACGGGTGGGCAAGGGTGGGCGCGCGCCCACCCAACCTCGATCTGGGCCCACTCTGAGATCGGTCCAACGGCAGCTTTGAATGCACCGACTTGTGCACAGATCTGTGTGTCAGAGTCGTTGCAGTGCTCGAAGCTAACGCCGGAGGATGACGGTTCGAGTCCCATCCATCCGATATTTTTCAACTCCTCTCTTCGTCCGCCAGTCATTCAAGTGGATAAAAAATCATCCTGCATCTTCGCTCATCACTTAGCCAAGCCTGCAAAGGCGCGGACGGGTGTCTAGTGCCCGTTGTACCCGGGTGAAACGAACCGCCTTGTGGCGCGGGGGTTCGAATACCGGGGAAACGTCGAATCTGGCCTTAAAGGTATGAGTGCTGATGGTCGGAAATCTCTGCGTGGGAACTCAATTGGCAGAACTGGTGCCACCAGCTCGGAGGGGGAGTCGCTACGGCGGCTCTCTTTCTGCTAAATGTTTTGTTGGTTATTTAGTTTCTAAGTACTTGTAACATTAAGATTTTTCTTACGGCTTGTGTTACTGCAGCGTTGTTATAAATCGCGGAAATCAGGGAATTGTTAGCCAGGGGCTGGAAACTCAATAGGCCGGACTGAAGCGATGCTGTGACAGAGCGTAATGCAATCTTAATCCGTCGAGATA
>CABIKL010001956.1:0-13744 GCA_902196195.1 Aptinothrips rufus
GACCTATGTTTACTATCCGGTGTGGTATTCTTGACTTCTTCTCAACTTCCGTTCTGGCTATCTCCGGACTACCCTATTGAGGAGGAGCCTTTCTCATTCTGGCTCTTTTACAGGAGCTCAAATTATAGAATTTATGTTGGCTATCTAAACTGACAGATGTTCATTCAATTATTTTTTTTACTGGAATCTACACCATGTAGCAGAGGGGAAAGGGAAAAAAAAAGCTTCTTAACAAGAATGCCTCTCTTTTTATTGGAAAGCAAACTGACTACAGACAGCTCATGCAAAATTGTTACAGAATCAATGTACCAATAGGCCTACATCCAACATGATTTGAACATGGAGAAAATTTACTGTGTACCACTAACAAAACGCTACACGCGTGGAAGTCAGTTGTGAAATTTCATCCCTAAAAACACGTTTTAGTAATTTTTGAACTAAGTATCAGTTGATGAGTAAAACCTCTTCCTCCTCACCATAATATGTTGTTATCCTTTTGATAAAAAAATGTCTAACGCTTTCATTCAAGTTTGGTAGCACACAGTACTCTTTCAAAGTATAATGTAAGATTCTGGTCAGAACTTGTTGATAAATCAAGTTCCTTCTGACATGAAGTGTAATTGAATTTCTAAAAGCACTTTCAAGAGAGGCATATGATGGAACACTTGAAAGCAAAAAGTCAAAATATTTGCCTGTCCAAATGGCACCATAAATGGTGTTATTTACCTATTTTATACCACTATTTCTACTTTTAATTACTTTTTTAAAAAAGATACAATGTTTACCATTTGATTTTGACAAGGCATACATGAATTCAAAATAAAACAAAGTGAACAATAATGAAATCCACAAGTTGCAGCGAATAACAATAGCATTTTTCAGGAAGGCTAGAGCATTTCAAGTCATCAGCCAAAGTCAAAAAACAAAAAGAAAAGTGGAAAGGTAGCTAACCTTGCGGAAATTTGACACACATAAATTCTAAATCATAGTCCATCATTCTTTACTCGATCCTCCAATCAGTCCTTGACCTTCATCAGTGATACTTACAAATGCGTTTCACCACACATATGAACTGAATTAAGTTCAACCACCACATAACAATTTTTTGTTTTATTTTTTTATTTTAGTGAGATACCCAAATTATTTTTATTGACATGGTAATTTAAGTACAACCAAATACATACTTAAATCACATTTAGCTATAACTTAAAGAAAACAAGTACTCAGGAGAACATTATTTACATAAGCAGATACCAAAACTCTTTTCCAAAATTAGGTCACAAAAGACATCCAACCAAAATATATTTTTCCTACATGTCACTTTGAAAGATTCACATTCAATAAAAACTTCAGTCTGTTTTCCTTTTTTAAAGAAGACAGGCAGTATCGTTGTCAACTTGAACAACAAAATGCTCTCATAGTTAAATTTTTAATGTACTTTTGTTCTAAGTTTCTCTTTTTCCTTTTGTCAAGAGTAGTAAACATCAGTAAAATGAACAGGAATAATCACCAAAGATCGTTCTTGCTCACATATACAAAAAGCCAACGAAAACACGAGAAAAAAGAATGATGAGGTGAGCATTTATAATTGAACTACTGAGCAAGTTGAGAATTGGCTTGTTCGATTATGAACTCTTCAATAGACAGAATCTGATTAACACACACTTCTAAAATATGACATTGAAGACTATACTGTAGTTTGACCACAAAGAAGAAAATCTTGCAGGAGCACAGAGAACGACATCAGATACATGCAAACAAGCACAATATGGAGGAAACTAAGAAGTACCATTTCAATATAATTCGCAATGCTGTGACACTGATATTTAATTAACTAAGACATTGAACATAAAATTAACAAGAATCAGTTACAATAGCATTCAACTATTTAAATTTTCCAAGCTGCTAATCTAACAAGCAGATGATTAAGACTGTCAACAATCAAAGTGACATCAGCAACAGACCACAGACCACTCACCAGCATAGAGTCATCCTCTGAAGGTAAATGTGCATCAAACAAACGTGCTCTTCCTTTTCACCCCTACCCAACTTGGACCTCAATGTGAAGCATAAATTTGATTGGGAACCACAGAAACTGCACAAAAGAAAAGTATGGAGTTATGCAGGAGGAGATCTCCGACTGACCAACTGACCACAGATCAAACTTTACCTGTATTGTAACAACAGGCTGAAAAGTTGAGAAGTTCACATAAACAAGTGATGAGTCATAAAAGTAAGGATATGGAATCTACAGTAAAAATAAGTAGGAATGAAAAGTTGAAAGACCGGCCTGAATGCACAAAATGAATTTAAATGCTTTACACTATTTGTACAATTACCCTGATAAATGAAAGAAAAACTAACAATTCTTCTAAAACAGTCTTCATGAAATGCTCCGAAACAAACTCAGTTACACATGTATCAAAAGAAAAAAACTGATAAAGCTAAATCATGACAGGCCTTCTCAGGAACAAAATTCAAATCTGGCTTCAGCCTTCCTATCACAGCCAATCTGCACACCTTCCAGCAGGCTAATCAAAAAATGTTCCAAAGTGAGATCATAATTTTTGGCCCACCTTCCCTCATAAATTACTATGTCATGGTTTGGGTGATTTCTCATTGATTTATAAAACTTAAATGAGGTTCTGTTAACATAAGAAAAGATTAAAAGGAACAAAACTTGACCAAAAAGAAATACAATTTTAGAGGAGGGAAAATAAGGTGGGTCAAACAAAGAGCTCAGTGGCAATGTTATGCCTAAAGAAAAAAAAAAAATGGAATAACATACTGACAGATAACAGTAAGAGTCCCTTTAGGGGTATAAGAACCAACCCACTAAAAGTGTAACTTGATACATAACAAAATCTGCAGCTAACTGTTGCTCAGTTGCTTGTGAGACTGCAGCCTGACTTGTCAAGCACTAAATGTACAAATGCCTACAAAAACAATACATGGAAGTCCATGGCAACAATGTACAATACTTTTTTTTTTTTTTTTTTTTTAATTTTTACTTTTTTAGTACACAGGAATTTTTTTAAATAAAGTGTTTCTAGGTGCACGTTAATTCTGCAACTTCTGATCAATTTCCCTTTATAAACATAATTCATCACATTATGATTCTCGCCGTCTACCTCAACTTTTAACCATGCTTTTAACGTTCTTGATTTGTTTAATCTATGAACTATGATACATCTTTCCTACACACAATTCCACAGAATTTAACAAATTAATTGTGATAGATGGCAAATAAAAAATATAAAATACTTCTATTTCTAAATTTTTTTTTCCTCTCATAACAATTTTTTGTGTATGTATAAAAATAATAGGCAACATTATCAAAGCAAGCAAGATGTAACTGTGCATGCAGAAGCAAGAAGATAGCTACTGACAGTCCAATTTAGAGAGATACACAAGCTCGTAATTTTCAGCAAATCAATTGAAATGCAATGCTTTCAAAGGATTTGATTTGCTTACCACATCAAATTTTCTAATGTTTTCTTAGAAATCAAAGTAGATTGCTGGAGAATGAATTCTAAAAGAATTCAATTTAACTGAATGAAAACAGAGGGAGAGCGAAATTTACAGTACTTCATACATACTTCACAGATCAATTCATGAAATCAAAATCAAAAACTAAACAGAATTTTAAAAATAAGATTTGTTCATATAACATTGATATGTATTCACAAATGTGAAAGGATAGAAAAAACATAACTTCCATCAGAACAATGTTGAAAGACTCAACAACATACTCTTAAAATGCAAATCACAAGATGTAGTAAGGAGGAATAATCAAACAAAAGAATAATTGCTATAAAAACTTTTTAAAATGTCATTTGATGAGAACCACGCATTGGGAGAGAACTTTCAGAAAGTCTATTGCATAAAAAACAGCAGTAAAGCTTACATTTGAATTAAAATTTAAACATATTCACAGAAGTTTAAAAACAGAGACAATCAATACATGATAGCAACACAAATGCTACAAATGTTTACCATATGCAATGTACACAATATACATACACTCAAAGTTTAAGATCCAAATATTTTTTTTGCAGATTTCTTAGCCAGTGCAATTTAATGCGCGGCTTGCAGCAAGTTTGAGAGTAAACAGGGATGGTGGCCAAACACAGCATTGAAATAAACAAAACCATCTCAGCGTGAGAGAGTCAAACCACATTACTTTTCCCATTGCTGGGTTACATTGTTTCTCAGCAGTTTTTCCTATCCACTGGTTTCATTGAAACTAAGTTTCATGAAACACCACGATCTGTTGATCAACCAAATTTGAGCATTCATTGGTCACCCTTCTCTCACAATTGGATCGAATCAACAAGATGGATTGCATACCTCCCGAGCAGATAATAGTGTACTTTTACCTTCAATAGCTAAATATTATGTCTTTCTCCTATATACCTGAATAAGACAGTACATATCTTTGCTAACTCAAAAGAAAGGGGAAAGACACTGAAGACAAGAGCACACTCACTGAAAATTAAAAACATATTGCTGACGCATAGATTTGGAGAACACAAAATCTTGTTCTATACGTAGCATATTATTCGTCAAAGGGCTAACTTGCTAACTTATTTTTTCGCATGGCTCAACAAGAAAAAATAAGATGAAGGATTAAAACAAAACAATGAAGAAACACAGTGGTGAGATTAACTTCCTCAACTTGATTCAAAAATTCGGTGAGCATTAATATCTCCCGTGTTTCAGTCACCAGCTGACTGCTGCAGATCCAATTGTCTGTTGATAGAGGAGAGTAGCTCATCTCCTGAATCATCATCATCAAATGTCTCAACTTTGGCTAAAGACTTTTGGGTGGATTTAACTTGAGTTTTCAGTCTTGTACCATTTCGACTACAGTGCTCAAGTTCATCTCGTTCTATAGCCCAAACTGATTTTCCTCCATTGAGAAATGGGTCGCTCCCTGAAAATGAACAGATAGAATATGTTAATTTAACATGACTAATTTGTCCTCCATAAGAATATAACTTTCCTCTCCATTACCCCGATCTATAGGCCATCAAAAAACTACACAGCTATAAAGAAAAATGCACCAAGTGCAAAAATCACAATGATGAGAAAGATTCTCACCTAGCATGTAAGTAGGATCAAGATCCTTCATCATGATAACTGGTTCAGTACTTGATCTTCCTTCCTCAGAACTTGACCTGCTGCTTGAGGGTTCAGGATGATTACTTGAACCGTGGCCATTCACAACTGTGGCTGTTGCTTCTGGAGTCTAGAACAAGCAGAAGAGAGTTGAAGATAAGATGGCAGATCACAAGCATTAGGAAATAAAATATAATGACGCTATAAGTACCTCGTCTGAGTTAGCAGTTCTTTCACTTTTCTGACACGGAGATTCAGGTTTGTTAGGCGAAACAACTGAGACAGCCTGTTTGTGCTCTGAAGTTGCACCAGCAATGGTTCGAATACACAGCACCATGAACTCGGCAAACCTAAGACAAAGGCAAATGTTGCAATAATTTATAAAATAAAGTATCTTATCTTGAGATAGCACAGTCTCTCAAGAGTTAGAAATCGTGGTTTCTTCTGACCTACAAATTGCAAATCCATGCAGATCGAAGATACAAACAGGTGACAGGCAAGCTGTCTCCTCGCTAGTAAGTACATTGCATAGTCTCTTAACAATTAGTTCCTATAACCTACAGATCACTCACCCATGCAAGTGCACAAAGGTGACGTGCAAGCTGTCACCTTGTGAAAGATAAAGTAAGAGCAAATTTGGAAAGAAAAAAGGTGAGGGAACTTACTTTCTGGCTAAATCCTCTTGCCCATGTTGAAGAAGGTGACTGAACCACTCTTCCTGCTGGGACTTATTGTCAACCATATCAAGCAGATTTACTCCTTTTGGTATAAGCTTATTCCACTCAGGTTTACAGTTCACAAGTGGAGTAAGAATATGTCCCAACTGGAACTTCCTCTGCTCATAAAGTAATGCCAGCTGCTGTTGCTGCTGCCGTTGCTGCTCCTGTTGCAGCCGCAACTGGTTTTCTAATTCCCTCAGCTGCTGTTCGTGAACAAAGGGCTGCTGCATTGGTGATTGGTGAAACTGCAGTAATGGATTGCACAGCTGTTGTTGCTGAAGTTGGTGACGGATTTGAGGATTTTGAATTGCCAGATGGTGAAGTTGAGCATTTTGGATGACTGGCTGTTGGGATAACGGTGCAGCAATCAATGCTTGGAAAAGAGGGTTTTGAATAGCCTGCTGCTGAAGAACTTGATTTTGTATTCCCTGAGACTGGGCTTGTTGCTGGGGTTGTTGCAAAATTGCTTGCTGGTGCAAAGTTTGTTGTTGCTGAATATGTTGAGATGGGCTTGGGAAAGCAGCCTGTCTACTGCCAAAGAATGTCTCACTGGGACTGTGAGAACTAGCAAGTTGATGAGAAATCTGTTGAACTGATTGAGCGACTTGCTGTGAAGAATATGGCTGACACTGTAACATTCACAAAGAGGAAAAACATAAGGAAAAAAATAAAAAGAGTGGAAATATACAAACTCTCATTTACACACAACAATCTACAGTACATTCGGAACCTTATCTCACCTCGTTATGTTGAACTTGTGGACCCGTCAAAGCTTGGAAAGCTGTATTGTGAACACTGTTTGAGCCAAAGCCTCCAACTCCAGAGTTTAATACCAGATTTGGATTAACTTTACCCCTCATACTGCTTCCCATAAAGTCAACACTGGCTCCTTGTACAATTACTTTTCCACCTAATGCAGCTTCATAGACCTTCGGATTGACATTAGTTGCAACACCATCTGGGATGAGATGGGCTACACCATTGGAGGGATGGCCCACAGCAGGCCACAATCTCTGAGGCTGTGGCAGAAGATGCACAGGGCCAGGGGGAACAGACTGCATCATGTTGGGAGATATGGCAGGCTGGAATCTGCACGTTCCCACAAGATATGCGTGTGGTGCTCCTTGACTCTGCATCACTGCAGGACGGAATTGCTGTTCTTGCTGCACAGGCCAAGACTGAGCCGGTGCTTGATGTCCATACAGCTGCTGCTGTTGGGGGTGATGCTGCAGAAACTGAGAATGGATCATGTTCGGATAAGCATTGCTGCCTCGGTGCGGCGAAAGAGGAGCCTGCCCAGATCCTGGCCCATGCCAAGGCTGCTGATATGGGTGTGGAGGCTGGACTTGGTTGGGCTGAGACTGATCAAAGTATGTCAAATGAGAGTGATAACCATTCAAGACCAAAGCTTCATTGCCTAAAACAAAAACAGAAAAATACACTAGTGATTTTGAATACATCTTCAATGGTATTTTACTTCAAGTGTAGTTGTAAGCAGCTTTTCAAATAACTTACTGTTGGGATTATAGATCGATTGATTGCTTCTGGCATTTGATCCATATGCTGCCATAGGTATAAATTCCGGTGCAAGAGGGTTCAATACATAAGTAGGCATAAACTCAACCCCATCAAGTTGAGCTTGGATGGTTGACCAGGGCATTCCAAACAAGCTATTGTGCTCATCACATGTCTGAATGTAATGTTCCCACACTTTTCTACACCTTCCAAGGGAACATAAAGCAATGGGATCACCCACCACAGCAACGAGAGACTGAGCTCTTGTTATAGCAGTGTTCAACAATTTAGAATTAGACAAAAAGCCATATTCACTGTCTTCATTGCCACATTTAGTGCCAGAGGCACATGTCCTTCTTGTCCGTACTGTGCTGATGAAGATAGCACGAAATTGTTTGCCTGCAATATCGATGATGTAAGCATTAATATAAACAAGACAAAAGTTTTCAAGAAGTTAATTCGGATTACAAAATAAATGCCTCAACTACCTACCCTGCACATTAAGAACTCTTTCCACTGAAATTCCACCAAGACTTTTCCTCCTTAACTCACATCGAATACGAAATACTTGATCTGCATATGGAGTCATAATGCCAATACTTTGGTCATTTAACTCACCCCAATCTGGAGGCCAGCATTTTCTCAATTCAATAACTCTTTCAGCTATTTCATAGACCTGATATTTTTTGGCGCATTGTGAAAAAATCAAATTTTAATTAATACAGGATTAGGAAAGGGAAGTCATTTAAGAATAAAAAGAAAATATATTTGAAACAAAGATTTTACCTCAGCAAGGTTGTAGTGCCCGGTAGAATTGGTTTCTTGAACATCTTCCCCACGACAAGAGAAAAATGTCAGAGGATAAAATCTGGAATGACCAGGTTGACGTCCACTGCTGACAAGCTTCTGCTCATAGAACAAGTCCGATGTAAACTGAAACAATAAAAGAGCACCTCAGTAACATTGACTGAATGAAAATTGGCAATGGAAAGGTCATCAAGACTAGAAGATGACAACGTTAATCACCAACCTTAATAATTGCTTCATGTGCCCTGTAATTTTCTGTAAGAAGAATTTTGCATGGGAAAGAAGCTGGGTAATGATCGTAGAGGCGCTCTAGAAGGGACATGTGGAGATTGCGTTCCTTAGCAAATGGAGAAAAAAGTTCTGGATTAAGCTGCATGTGATCTCCAGCCAAAACAATACGAGTGTCCTCGCCCGCTAAGGCAAAAGGCATAATTGCCTCGCACTCCATAGCCTGGGCTGCTTCATCAAGAAGTATATGTGTAAAAAAGCCTGTCGGAAATAAACAGCCATGTCAATGATTTGATCTCCAAAGCCATAACTTTAATACAAGCTCACATTTCAAAAGAATATTTGATCAAAGATCATTAAAGTAAGATAGAATTACCTTTTTCAAGACCGAGTGCTGCCAATACCATAGACTGATTCAAGGTAACAACTATTACTCGATGTTTCTTGACATCTTCTACATCCGGCACTCTGAACCGTTTTGTGCCATTGACAGTTTCAATCAGAGAATACTGCAAGAAGGAATAAGAGGGACAAAACCAAAATTAATTAAATCATCAAAATATTACATCCACCAGGAAACAAAAATGCATAAAACCTGACCTTCTGGACAATTGGATGCACTGTGGAAACCCAACGTTTGTGGTAGTAAATACGAAGGGGTCTAGCAGCTTCATGGCCACTTAACACATAAGGATGAAGATAATCATGAATGTAAATGTCAGCTGCAGAATTAGAATGGGTGCACACAAGAATACGGGAATCTGGTACAGTTAAAAGCTGCTTGATTGCCTGAGCCAATGTGTAGGTTTTGCCAGTACCAAAAGGTCCTACAACAAAACAGTTTTAATTACCATCTGATTTAAAGATACAAGTGAGAGATGGAGAAGAGTCTGCTCAGAAGAGAGTGAGAACTTACCAATAATAAGCACAGGGGGAAGCTTGATGTCGAGAGGTGTTGTGATGGCAACAATGGCTTCTTTTTGTTTCACATTCAACTTTGTTTCTTTGATCTCCTTCCACTGCCTAGAACGCAACAAACATAACGCAACATAATAATAACTTTGAAAATGGTTGTCTGCTAACTAAACCCAAAACTGATTACAAGAGGCACTTGCGTACCTCTGTGGTGTCCATGGTATGTCAGGTTCCAAAAATGTTTCAGGAAACAAAATTTTGTAGTTCTGGATGCTATCCACAGCATGATGCCACTCACAATACTGCAAGCGGTTCAACTGAAATTGAACTTCTGCATAAAATACTGTGCCACCAGTAATTTTGAACTCTCTCACAGTATCTGAGGACAGTTTAAGATAAATAACATTCTTTCCCTTGTCTTCAATTAGGGCTTCAAAAACTCTTCTCTTCTTTGGCTCTTCTTTAATAAAATTATCTTCTTTGTCAAGTTTGATGGAATCGTCTGAAAATTGTAAAAATTAATTAAACAATTGAACATTCCCGCGAGCCTAGAAAAGATGATTAATCGAAAAATTGTACCTGCGACACACAACAGAACACTGGTGCAGTTGTTCAAAATCAGGCGTCCTGCTGCAGTATCTTCTGAAATTGACTGGCTCAGATACATGACAGCATATAACTGATCGTTTTGGGCATACTTAGCAGTGCTATGAGCAGTGCCGGCAGGTGCTAAAAGGTATGATTTCGTCACACTTAACTTGGACCTGACGTTATATCGAGCCACCTAAAATAATGACATGAAAGTTATTAAAGTAACATCATTTTTATCTCATTTCATAAATGTGTCATACCTGTTGATATCTGGCCATTTCCTCTACTCCAAGTAACTCGTGCATTCGAGAGCGGTAATTGTTTTTGGTAATCATTTTCTCAGTGACAGTTGATTGTGTCAGAGTAAAAGTAGAAGGAGTGGGAGTAGGGTACATTCTGAGGAGTCTCTCAGATCCATGAAGCAAGGGATGGTTAGGTTCTTCCTCACTGGATGAAAACTTAATAATCTCTGCATTGTTTTCATCCCATCTCTCATCCACAAACAGCTCCTGGAAGAAAAGCTTCATATTAAAATATTTCTAAAAACATGCTAGTGTTGTATGTTTTACTTTTTCAACAGAGAAAAATTGCAAAGTTAATTAGTTTCGAAACTACATCCCAGAACTAAGGGCATTATCAGCAGTTCTTCAAGAGATTCTAGACAGCTTACCTTCTTGAGTTCCTCCACACTACTTGCAAATGATGCAGGCCTGACATCAACACACAAGTGTTTGACCATCAGAGGTTCTAGTCCGAAATCAAAAGCCACAGTCTGCCGAAAAGTTCCATATATATCAGATGAAAATTCCACACAAATTGAGTGTTTGAATTCTACATTGGACTGAAGCTGCTGCATGGTGTCCAAATTACTAAGATCTCCATCTGGGATGAGCCACTCCTTATCATTCTGAGGAATCCATTCAGTGGGTTGTCCACCCAAACTGCTTCTGATGCACCTATGGAGCAGAAGCAGAAGAACTTCATAAGTACAAGGAAATAAAACTAAATGGAGACCAAATTGTTAGAGTTCTACATACTTTATGGAGAAGCGATTCCTGTCCGAATATTGCAAGAGAGCAACAGCACGAAGGGTTTTTGACGATTTTATAAGAAAAGTCCAATCTGTTCTGGAATCTTTAGATACAGTGGTAGTAAGTTGATTTTCAGAAACAGAATCTTCCACATAGTCAACATTCTCCTTCAGAACACTATCTGGATTGGATGTTTGAGACCACCTAGAATAATGAATTTGAGAGGAGAGAGAGGATAAAATTAGACCATGTCAATTTCTTAAGAGGAAAACAAGATTCGTCCTTAACTTACCTCTCTAGCAAATGTTCTGTATATGACTTCCCAAGGAGATTTTGTTGCTCAGCCAGTTGGATCTTCTTTTGTCTGTACTCAAATCGTTCACACCACTCCTGAAGTTCCTCAGCACTGTGAGCTTCTACACATTGATTTCCATACTTACAAGTTTTGTCCCAATTTTCACATAACGTGTACCCTGCAGCCATGAGGCCACGGGGAGGTGGTCGATGTCTAGAATTTGAAAAATGTGGGAATGAGTGAGCAAATAAGATAAATTTTCTTGCAAACAATTACAAAATTTTAGTTGATAAATGTTCAATCAACTGTCACGTACTTCCATTCTCTACCCCCATCAGACATGACAACAATTTGATGAGCTTCTGTGTGACAATGCACGTGCAATTCTGAATCACTTTCAAACGTCAAGGAGCAATAGTCACAGATTGCCTGAGAGTTGTTAGCACCATTCCTACTGATAGCTGGTGAACTTGACGCATCTTCCTCAATACTGACACCATGGCCATCAGGCTGAGCTGATTTAATGGTTGTCGCTGACTCCTTGCTCAAGCAGACCTCACTGGGCACAGTACTTCCCACAGCATCATGCTTTATCTTCAAGACTTTCATCCCATAGTTGCAATTACCGCCTGATTGGGATGACAAGAAATGCTGCGAGTTTGTAACATCTCCACATTCCCCACCTGGATAAGAGATACAGAGGGTCTATAATTGATGGGTCAGCAAAATGAAGAACGAGTTAGCTGTGACATGCAAACCATTCTAAGCAACTGAGGAAGGCAAAATTGGATAGATACAATGCAAAATGAAAGGACCATGTTATTTACCATTTAGGTTCTTGCCAGCAGCGGGGCTCGGCTGTTCTTGATCATTTTGATTAGCAGTGCCCTCACCGGATCTTACAATTGGTGTTTTGTCCTGCATTATAACCTCTGATGTTACATTAATGTAGTACTTTGAAGTTGTCTTCTCAACGCTCAATGAGGTATCTGAGCATTGTTCTCGTTGTTGCGGCTTTCTGCTTCGTCTCCTTTGTCTAGCCATTAATTGGGACAGGCTAGGGTGGTCAGAGAACAAGATCTTCCAAAATTGGTGGATTGCAATGGATGTGAGGAAGAGCTCACTCTTCCTTCACTTTCTCGGGGACCTTTTCACATTTTCGAATTGTTTTTCAGCTGATGTAAAACCATGGCAGGAGGAGGCGCATTTCAGACATCAAAGCCATTATTTGATTGGCTAAAATAATGTCATTTTTCGAAAAGGGGCCGACTCATGTCTAAATGAACCCAGGTTCAGATGCACTACATACCGCCTTCTTTTCAAGTTTAACTATCAAAGGTAAGCAAACTACAGTGACTGCAGTGCTGGGATAGCATCGTCATTAAGGGAACCAAGCCAATATCAAAACAGCTATTCAGATGCGTCGAACATTCTAACCAAAACAATCACTGGCACATGTAAATATTGTCAGATGTACTGGAGAAACAAAAACAAAGACGGCTTTCTAAGTACTGAGAAACGACGCCACAGACTGATTTCTAACATATCGATGAGAAATTCGACATATGGGTGAACGAAGGGATTCACTTCAAAATTCCGATGCAGCTTCGTATCAACTTAGGTTAATTGCGTCCCTATATTCTTGATTTTAAACGCGCGGGGTCAAGCAGTCAAAATTTACACAACCCATCGCCATATTGCAGTGAGGAAGGTGATGTCTGGCAGAGATCGGCAGAGAGGAGGGTGAATGTGCAGTAGTACGCAAGGGAGAGATAATTCTTTTTCCTAAACAATCTGGTTTATGATCCACGGTAACATGTTCTCTTGTTAATTCATGGAAATGTTCTTACCGGAACTACGATAGACATGGTCCTGGGTCTTCGAAACAGGTGATACCCCAACATGCGCACATAAACATGATATTGCGATATATCTTTTAAGCACGCGCCCTTCCTCAAGAAATAGGTTAGCCAAAATTTCATACCTTAAATATTCTATTCGAAGTCTCAAAGTTTCTGAGTGCTGCAGTCTTTATAAGACATAACTAGGTAGAATCGGGACGATTCGTTGGCTTCGCCGTTTTGAAATCTTTTCCATTTCGGATTTCATTATAATTTTTTCTATATTACTTTTTCAACAAAACTATCCCTCCTTTTTTTTCTTGTTGGATTCACCCCGCCCCCCAATGGCAAAAAAAAGAAGAAAGAAATAGAGATAGGATGCAATCTTTTTGTTATTTGGTACAGTTTATGCAATTCTGAAATTCAATCTTCTGGTGTGTTTTTTGCAAGCTCGTCGAAGACATCGCCCCGGCAGATGGAAGAAGTTCTCGGTCATAGTAGCAGCTCGCAAGTAATTTTTTTTAGCCTTTTCACAGTGGAGAAACTCCTTTCATTTGTTGATGATGTCGTTACGGCTACATGAGGTTTTCCCTTCTCCGGCTCTTTTTGTTTTGAATATCATTTTCCCTTCTATGGATGCATGAGGATTTCCCTTTACGGGGTTCGTTTTGATTGAGACTG
>CABIKL010001957.1:0-13742 GCA_902196195.1 Aptinothrips rufus
ATCGCGTCTTGTGAGTAGGGCGGCGGGGCGGGGCGGGGCCGGGCGGGGTGAACTTGGTCTGTTAACATTCCACGCAGCGGCACGCCAACATTGATTTGGCTCGTCCAGACCAGCGGCAGGGCAGCCTCGCCTGGCCTGTTCTGCCCCAGGGGAGCTAGGCCGTCACAGGCCGCCCCTAGCCCCGCCCCGCTCTCAAAATAAATAAAAAACAAGAAATAATTCCCGCAAAAACGTATGGCTCCCGTGGGACTGGGATCGCGGGCCACGTCCTGGTCCCGGTCCTGGTCCCGGGCAAGACACCCTGACCAAGGGTCGGGCCAAGGAGAGGTCCTTCATGACCTCCAGAGAGATAATAACGTTTGAAAAATGACAAGGTTAGCGTTTTCTTTCGACTGTTCCTTATCTTAGTGCTCAGGGTCAAGTGGGATAGAAACTAAGGATTAGAAATACGCAGTAGAAAATTTGAAGTGGAACTGGAGTATAAAACGAAAAACACATGTCAAAGCTAAAAATACGACTTTAGGGGTTGTTCATTTTCTATTTATTTTCATTTTTTTGTCTTGCCTGAATTCGTTATTTCCCCCAATAACTAATTGTAAAGTCCTTCAGACGTCTTGTAGACACCATCTTTCGACTGACCATCTGCGTTGCAGAATACTTTTTTTTATTTTAGAAAATAGGCTAAGTACGCACATCTTATGGTGCTAGCGCTGCATCGCGACGTAGCTGTGAAGCGTTCTGATTGGAGGAGATTGGAGCCGATTCGTGCAATCAGCCAATCGAGGCCGAGATTGGTCTGCGCCGGCCACAGGCCTCCGTGACAGACGTTTCCGTCGCGGTTGACGGCTAGTGGCCCGGCCTGCCCGGCCTGCCCGGCCGCAGTCATGCGGGGTGCTCGGCTAGGCTCGGCTCGGCTCGGCCCCTGTTAGACTGAGAGTAGGCAACCCGGTGTGCTCACTTCCGCAGCGTGTGGCCTATCGTATGCCCGGCAAAATAATAATAATTCTCCTTTTCGTTTCGAACGAGCGGGAGAAGGGTATAATTTTTGTGTTGACACGACGAGCTCGACTCCTAGGAAATTTTTGTCATTGTTTCCGAAATGCAATTGAAATTTAGGATAGTTTCATGTTAAGCTGCAATAAGTGACAAGAGTGATTCATCAGACTTACAGAAAAATGCACTATAATTTCTGTCTGATTCTGTTAAAATGACATGATTTTTTTTGAAAAATATTAGCTACAAAAATTTTAGGAATATATTTCTTTTAAGCAAGCAATGCGCTGCTGTTGAACAAGTCGCACAGCACAGGGGACACTCTATAAGTGGTCGAGATGGGGAGTGACATCAGACATCAGCCAATGAGCTGCCTCCATTGGCGACCTGCTGAGTAATCCCCGGGCCAGCACCCTGAAACTCGCCCTGTCACCGTGAGTCCCTCCCTCCCTCCCTCCCTCCCTCCCTCCCTCCCTCCCTCCCACGCAGCGGGCAGCTGGATAGGAGAGCCTGGCTGGGCGGGGCCCCCATTGGCAGGGATTATTCCAGATTATAATGGAGGGGTTGCTGGGCTGTCACTCCCTCGTCAGCGGTACGACCCACCCCTATTGGCGACGGGAACACGCCAATCACGACCGCTGCCGCAGCGGGGCACACCGCGTCTCGCGCTGACAGGTAACGCTACGTATGCGGCACTCCTCAAAGTGGGCGTCTTTTCCGACGACAGTTACCTCGAAAGTTTACTCACAGCTTCAAAACTCAACTCAAGGTTTGCTTTGAATCTTTGCAAAAATTCATTGAAAACTTGTGAAAGTTTCATGAAAATTTGAGTAAAATTAGCCAAAGTTATCTAACAAAAAATGGGAAACAGTTTGTTTCAGGAGCGGAGGTTTACTCAAAAGTTGAGAAAGTGCCACTCACGATACCAAAATACAAAAGGCCAGCGATTTTTGACATTCTTTAGAATCGACACTTATCGTCTTGGGGCTTTGAAATTTCACGGACGACGAAGCAGTATCATAGATGAAAGAAAGCAGGACTCATAGTCAGCCTACATGTTTAGCATTAGAAGACTTTCTAGCGAAGGTAGTGTTGATGGATCATTACTTTTGACCGTGATGATACCTCCACTCCCACCCTGCCCTCTTGTTTGCTCAGCATTAGAAGACTTTCTAGCGAAGGGAGTGTTGATGGATCATTACTTTTGACCGTGATGATACCTCCACTCCCACCCTGCCCTCTTGCTTGCTCAGCATTAGAAGACTTTCTAGTGAAGGGACTGCAGATGGATCATTACTTTTGACCAAGATGATACCTCCAGCCCCACCCTGCAGCTCTCTTGTTTGCTCCCAGATCTGATAGCGCTGTCATTGTCTGTTCCCAGGTACCGTCAACGCGAACGGCGAGACGAAGCGGCAGCGGACGTCCTACACTCGCTACCAAACGCTGGAGCTGGAGAAGGAGTTCCACTTCAACCGCTACCTGACGCGGCGCCGGCGCATCGAGATCGCGCACGCCCTGTGCCTCACGGAGCGGCAGATCAAGATCTGGTTCCAGAACCGGCGCATGAAGTGGAAGAAGGAAAACAAGACCAAGGGCGAGCCTGGCTCTGGTGACGGCGACGGTTCAGGAGAACTCAGTCCACAGACTTCACCTCAGTGAGATGAGGCCCCGGAGGAACATACGCTGTTCTTCCACCACTTTTAGTCATTCTCCATAGTCAGCGCGGGCGGAGCCATGGCGGCGCCCCGCGACATCCGGTGCGACATGCGTCTCACGCCAGTGGCAAAGGACAGACCGTCTTCTCTGAAGAAACTGCCTTCCATCACTACTATTTTGTGTACAGATTACGCGTAGGAAAGAGAACGCTGCTGAACGGAACGTGCGATAGTGTGAGTGAATGAGAGGGAGAACGTGAGCGCAACAGCGTGCGAAACAAAGTGATATTTCTATTTCATTACGTTTTAAGCGTAGTATTACTGAAACCACAGTGTGGTCAAAGATTAAGGCATGTGTTCCTTTTAAAAAGACGTGTCAAATGTTCTGATAAAAAAAAAAAATTATGGATGTGTTCTCTTTTATCCAAGTCGTATGCAGCCCAAGCATTTAGACCAATCAACTCAGTCCTAAAACTGCTACTTTTCGTTCAAATTTTTGCAAGGTGTTATCTGAGGGCTTAGAAAGACAGCACTTTTCAAAGACTGGGCCTATTTAAAGCTGCTTCACGATCTAAAATTAAAAAATGTCCGCAATGTACACGTTCTATATTTTCCTTACTTAATGCAGTAATTGCGATCCGATTGTCAGAGACGTGCTTCTTTCGTTTATGTTGTGGGTCGTCTTGTTGCACTTTTATATTCCCGATAGTGGTCAAAGAGCTGTTCAGTTCGTGAGAACAATTACATTGGAAAAATTGGAACACAGTCATATGCGATGGGCTACTTAGCAGAGTTGTCCGATAGCTACATTGAGTTAAAGTACAAAACTGCAAATATTTCCAAATTGTCCTGTTTGCCATTTTTTTTTCTTTCGAAATTTGTTTTTTGTTTTGTTTTGAAATAACCTCTATTCTCACTCAAATTCACACGTACGCTCCGGGCTCTAAACTACACTGCCATCTATGGCGGATGGTATTGTAACCAAAGAAATAACTCTAGCGTAGTTTTCTCGGAATAGGAGAGCGCATTGTGATTGAAGTTATTGACGTGCGCAATAGAGTGAGTGTAGTGGAACTAGATGTATTAAAACGGGTGCATTGTGCTCATATCTTTTAGGAGTGCATTTTTAGCGCCAAGAGCTGCCTTGTGGTGCTCCTGATCTGGATTTCTTCTGACGCACTTTGTCTTTCGCCGAAAGCAGCTGTGCTTCTGTAGCTGGGCCGGTGGAACATGTGAGTACAAAATCCTTCCTTTTTCGAAAAAATTTAATAATAATCGATTTGTGTCATGGTCGCAGTTGCTGCATAAGGGTGATTTAGTTTTCTCAATTAGCTTATATATTTTGCAATCAAACTTTGGATGAGCTCAGGCCTTAAGTAAAACTTTGACCGGTTTCTAATTTACCTGTATGGAACCGTGCGATGGGCATTGTTGATACGATTGTGTGAGAGATGAAATATGTATTTTTTCCAATGCTTTAAATTTTGTGGTTCAGGTACCCAAGTTATTGTGTTATCTTGCGTAAATAAGAATAGTTATTCTATACGTTGTAGTAAAGTTTTGGAAAAAAAAGTGAGAAAAAGTAATGCGCTATTTCAAGTTAGCCTGATATTTGATGTTCACAATCAACTCAGGTGATAGTGCATTTGGCGCGTTTAGTGAAAATAGTATTCAGTATAAAGCCTGATGATACAAATGAACAAAACAGGCTGCAGTCGATACTGTAACCACTCTCTGGTGGTTTTATGCGTAGGCGCGGCTCCGGGAGAGTCTCATCCTCACAGGCAAGGGAGAGGGGAATGGGGAAGGGGAGGGGTGGTCATTGGGATGATGCTAACCCTTTCGGATCCGCGCCTGTCCACTAGTTAGTCGTTACTGATTTTGACTCTGTCTTGGGTGTCACCTTTTGGGAACGTTCTTTTCAAACGAATATGGAACATGACAAAATGTTCGAACGTCGTGCCAAATATACTTATCAGGTGAGTTGTTGTGCTTTTGTTTATGCCTTCACTGAGATGGCAAAAATTACCACAGTTCCTAGGTCTCGCAATGTGTCAGCATTTTACTTCATGCAAACATTCATGCATTTGCTAAGTGTTTTGTCCGTCGCTTCCATATGAAGGGACGTTTATTTTAATTAATATTGCCCAATTTCTTCCGCAACCTGCGTAAAAAAGCTAGGCTTTTTAACCACACATTTTGGCCTTTCAAAGTAGTAATCTTAAACCCGAGCCGAAAAAATTTATGTTCAAATATCGTTCTTGCGTAAGCTGGAAAGACTGACCTCTATAGTCTAAAGTATGCCATATTAGGGTATATGATGTGTAACACTCGGTACCAGTTAATACATTATACAGAGCCATGTGATATTTTTTGTCGTACAAATAGGGTCGGAAGCGGGAGGGCGCCCGATACCGACTATTTTCTCCTACTCTATGCACTCTGTACTCTTTGATCGTCTTTCAATCGGCAGCACTTAGAGTTATGGTTTGAATTTGGAGAGAGTGCGGTCCGCATTAACATCCTACTGCGGTTAGTGTGGACTGGGCTCTGTTATTTTCACATTCGTTGTTAGAATCAGTTTCTTTTTGCTGTCACATTTGTTAGTTAAAACAGTACACAATAACGTGCTTCTAGTCCTACCTTGTAAATACCTAGCGTTTATACTTACTTAGTTGTAAAAATTGTACCACAGGGTGTACAAAAACTACTACTGTTTATATGTCCGTTTTTATTTTTTATATTGCATTGAGCTTTTGGAACACCCTGTTCTTCGTTTAATTTCCGAATGGTACAAAGTGCATAGGAGCAGAGGAAATGAGGATGTCAGGATCCTTTCCAGTAATGTCACGTCTTGTATACGAACGCTTCTGTCGTAAACTCTTAAATTGCAACTGGTGTGTTGGTTCCTGATTTTTATTATGCTCAATAACTTGTATGCCAGAATGGATATTTTTTAACGGGAGTATTATTAATTCGCTGCAGCCCCCTAAAAATACCTCAATATGATGTACGTTAGTTCTATTTATGTTTGTAGAATATGTATAAGGGGTTGTTATACTCTTGGCTTTCAAAAGTGCGAACTTGTTTAAATTTGTTTTGTTTTTGAACACTCTGATAGAAAACACACCTATAACTCATTAATTTATTATTGTAGCCATGTATTGTACATTTAGGATTATCTAGTGTCCGGTTTTAATAAATAAATATATATATATATATATATGCAAATTCTATATATATAGCATTGATGCGTGTATGTAAAGAGAATATGTCCCGATGCGAAAGCCACATCTGTGTTTGAGAACAATGTGAAACAATAAAATATGGTTGAATATGAAAGAGAATTTTGAACATTGATTTCATCTCATGGGACCAAATTTTGAGAGCACTTAGAGGATAAACCGCACTAAATCTCAAATTTAAGCATTAATATGGAGTCTTTTCGGGGCTTCAGACTAAGCCAGACGCCGCATATTGGTGGTGCTAAACGTTGCCATATCAAAGATCGGCAAGGCAGTGAAGATAAATTGCTTTCCAGGTGTGTGAAGGGGAGTGCAACAACGCGTCAGACCGAGCAACACCGTCCAGTGCTGCCCTGCTGCCGCGGCGGCTGAGAAGTGAACCCGAGCTGCACTGTGAGCTGTTCGGCTGGACTCGCAGCGGCTCGGCTCGGCTTGGCTCCTCTCCGGACACCATGTGTGTGAGAGATCCAAGCTGCCCCCCACCCCCCGCCTCACCTCTCGAATCCCCGACCCTCCGTCTCCCCTCTTCACTGTTGCGGGAAACACAACCGTCGATGATTTAAGATTATGGTAGGTATAGGCGGCAAGGCACGGCACGCGCCCTGTTTATAAAATGTAGTACCATTCAATTATGGGCGTTTTATGAGGTGTTTACGGGCTTTATCGTCCAGCCATAAACAAGAGTTATGGGAGCCCGCAGAGAACAAACCATTGACTAAAGTGTCGGCGATGGACCAGGCGATTTGTCGTGCAGTCGTTTCAAGTAGCTGCTACTGGGACTCAATCCCGCGTGAGGTGACAGGCGAGGCGACTGGGCTATCGTTGCCAAAAGAATCCCTCAGCATCGATACTCCGCTCGGGAAGGTTCCTACAGTACATGGTTCATAGCCGGAGCATGGGGTATTGGCAGGCGGATTCTTTTGGTGATGATAGGACATGAGATTTAGCCAGATAGGATTCTTCATATTATCGCCGTGGATTTTTCTAACCTGGTTTAAAATTTTTTGCCAATCTGAATTCAATTGAATTAAAATCTTACTTGAAATTTAGTACGATATTCCGCTTTTCCAAAACTGTTCCTCTGATGGTTGCTTACGGTTTACGCCTCTTCTTTCAAAACTTGGCAGCTTCTATTTCTTATATTTTCATCGTGCGGTTTTGAATTTGGCGCTCTTTCTGAGGACAAGAGTGACTGGAGGGGAAACGCACCCGAGACAAGGTGGGGATGCGAGACCTTGTGGAGGGGGGTCACAGGGGGCGCGGGGAGGTGCAGGGGGGGCTAACTCCTCCCCCCTCCGCTTAGTATCTGTCAGTCTTGGGTCGCTCACATTTGTTGGACTGGTGTCGGCCCGCCCACCGAGCCAAGCCGGCTTGAGACGAGGCATCTGATTGGCCGCCCCACTCTGCCGCCGACACCTTATAAATTGGGCTCATTTGTTATTTTGGCAAACAACAACAACAAGGCCTGGGCGCCATATTAGCCACTCCGCTAGACTGTGCTGCTATCTGGGTGGTGATCGGGACAACTAGAGGGGATAGGAAAGACCGCAGACTGCGTGAGAAAATGCGATCAATATGCGAGTTGAAAGTAAATGCTCTATCTTTTGGAACTAGGAGAATGTCTGGGTAACTCGCACTGAATGCAGAAATGTTTTCTTCATGCCATGAGTGCCAGTATCTGGATGATACTCGAATTTTGGTAGAAATTGGTTTCAAATAAGCTTAAAATTGGACGACATTGCATGTTTCGCTCTCCAACAATACTCATGAGGCTACAAATTTTTTTTAAAGTAAATCTGTAATTAAATCAGAAATAGTTCAAAGTTTTGAGTTTTCAGTCGCTGTCAAAACTATTGCCGTTTCAATTTAAAAAAAAATTAATTTAATTTTCTACCAAGTTTAAGTATTTGTAGAAATAAGGAGCTCTTTGATACGTATTCTGTGTACCTGGTCTGAAGCTGAACCCAGTAAGAATTGGGAAACTATATATTAGTCGCAATGGCTGTATATGCGCTAGGTTCGGCTCGGCTCACGAGTCTGTAGTTAGGCTGTTAGTCTGCACGTGATTCGGCCATCAGGAGAGCAGGAGAGCGAGCGCGGATCGCAGTGCCTCGTTGGCCAGCAGGGCTTCATTTAATGCTGGGTATTTATGACTTTTTAAATATACATTTACATATGAGAATATCGATACGATCTGGAAGTGTAATGATGATGACTGGCATAGGGGCGGCGTAGGGTGGGGGTCAAACTAGTGATACTTAGCGTCTGCTGCTACAATCCCCCCTCCTCCCGACGGGAACATTGTCTACCTTCCCCATGTAAATGTACTTCGTTCAGTGTTTAAAAAAAAACGTTATATCAAATCGACCAAATTTGGTTGACTTAACGTTAATTAGCGTATGATCTAAGCAAATTTTGGTTGAATCATACGCTTTAGTAACGTACAGTCAACCAAATTTGGTTGATTTGACATAACATTTTTGACAGTGTTGAGCGTTCCAGATTGGCTTTCCTCCCACTTTTTCCCTCGTCCATAAGGCAGAACGTAGTTTAACGACCGTTAGGCATTACCCGTGAGTGGCGGTGGCTCACGGTAAAAGTGATCCCTTGAAATTTAAGGATAGGTGGATTTCAAAGATGGCTATATGCTTAAAAGCCCACACCGTAAAAAATAATACCTGTTTTGGGGGCCCCTTCCCCCAAAACAGGGGTAAAGTAACGCCAGTTTCAAAATTTTTGGGGCTCGTTTGGAGGATTTTGTAGAAATGCGTTTTAGAGTGTCCTGATCATTTTGGTATAGCTCTCAAAATGACCCCTGAAACTTCCGAAACTGGTGTTTCTTCACCCCTGTTTCCAGGGAAGGGCTCTCCAAAACATGTATTTGTTTTTACAGTGCGTAAGGACCCTTGAAATTGTCCACCTATCCTTGGATTTCAAGGGATCGTTTTTACTGTGGTCACTTCGTGCCTGGCGCTTTGGTTTTGAATTCACTCAGAGCCAGTAGAAGGTGCTGTACAGCAGGCGGAGCGGAGCTGTGGACGTACTGTGTCGTACACCTCAGGGGGGACATGACGTGCTCCTGCCAGGCACCACCTACACTCATCATCGATCACTGATTGATGCGGGACGGGACGCATCACACGGCTGTCCCGTCCTGTCGCAGGGATCAATATTAATGCGAGAGACTAATGACTGAGCGGGCCGGGGCGGGGCACGGCGGGAGACTGGATGCCGAGGGAACTCGTCAGCGCGGAAATAATCCAAAGGCGAAAGGACGAAGGGAAATGTTCAGCAGAGCTCAGCGAAAGAAGAAACAGTGTTGCGATAGCCTATTTCCCTCGCATTTAGGAGAAAAATCGTTTCTCTCGTCTTTTATATTCCACGGTGTTGCAGACTTTTCTTGCGTCCCCAGGCTAGCCGGGTGTCCAGGGCAGGGGGAGGGGGAGGGGGGAGGACGCTGTCCGCGGGGGCTGGCCGCCCGCCTGGTTTTGGACCGGTTGGATGCTACGCATCGGCCGCACGAGGGTGCTATACAAATGGCCCGCCCATCCGCCCCGTCTGTCACACCGCACTTTTTCGGATGGTAAGTTTCGACGGCTCCTGCAGCAGGAGAGCACACACGTATTGGAAATGTCAGCGGCTAAAATCAACTTTTGGTGAACGCGGAACATCCGGCAGGTACTGTGGGGCAGGCTCCACTTTGTCCAATTTAGTCGATTTTTATTTGTAGATATGATGAAAAGACTGCCCCGCTATTATTAAAATTGTTTACTTTTAAATTGGCTCCGCAGTCCGATATTTTTTTGGAAATTTTACTATAGAAAATAAATATTTCCAGAACGTTTGAGTAAGATGAGGACGCCTCCTCGCGAGTACACAGTTCCACTGAATCACACTATCAATCTGAAGTAGATTGTAGATGTTTTTGCTTTGATTTTGAAAACTGAGGTAAGTGAACACTGTATGGTGCCGACAAGAGACTCTGTGAGGAGTTTCCCTCCATCCCTTGTGCCAAATAGGACTGTTTTCACTTTGCACACAACAAGGAAGGAAAAAAAAGGAAGATGAGGAAAAACACTAAACCAAGAAACAAGTTTGGCGCAAGTTGGTGTCCACCGAGTCGAGACCTTTGGGAGAACTCATGACTACGGAGAGACCGGGGGTGATACTTGACCGAAATCGTGGGTCACTGGACTCGGGTCTTAAGCAAGCGCATGATAAGACCTGTCCATTCGGACAGATTTTGTACTTTAAATTTATTCTGGGCTCTCTGTACCTATTCGGAAGCTGTATCCAATGTCGCGTATTCCAGTGCTTACTTATCATTTTTCGACAGATTCATTTCAAATAAAGGCCGGTTCATAAATTTTGAAAACAGGATTTCAAGTATGGTTTTTCACTGCCTGCTCCTTCCACATTAGCGGCGGGAAGCGTTTCGTAAAGCAGAGCAGAGCTCTTAACGACTAGAAGACTCAGCGGGATGAAATGGCCGAATTCTTCAAGTCACTAGAGGCACAGCCATTTCACTTTTTCCTCTGTGTGTGTGTGTGTGTGTGTGGCACCCTTTTCCCACAACAAAGCTGGTAATTTTGACATGTCAGCATTGTGTCCGGAAAATGGGAAAATTCTGCGGACATTCGGTCCACACATGAAGTGACATTGTGTGAACAGCAACACACACACACGCAATGTCGGGCACTCACAGACGCGCGTCAGCACTGACACACACAAACACACTCGCGCTATTTATTTCGCTTGACGTGCTTTTCAGAGGGAGTTTGAAGTCATAAATCTAGCGTTTTTTCATCTCTGTCATACTCTTTGCATCACCCTCTTGTCCTCTCTCTCGCACTGTATCATGGCAACCCCTCCCTGCGTACGGCTCTTTCCCTTCTCTTTCTTTTCTTTCTATATCCGCAAGGCATCAAGCAGTGTCATGTAGTACCAGCTTACGAAGAGTACCAAATAGGCAGGTAAGCAGGAAGACTGCAAAGTTAGGATTCAGCCCTTAGGAGCTGGGGTCATGCTTTGTCATATTGGTTATTATGAGAACCTGAATTATTTGATATCACGAAGTAAAATTTGAGGTTAAACGCCGCAGTCTAGATATTTATATCATGTCATGCCCTGCTCATCACTCTCAAGAATCTAATCATTATTCGATGGCCATTTTCTCGAAGAAAAGCAACGCAGCGAAACAGCGCTGTTCTTCAGCCACAGGTGCCACATAATCAAGAGAAATGGCGCCTCTCGCTCAAACATGGCATACCCAGGTAAGCTCAATGCGAAACCACACGCCGTGGCCTAGGTACTGGAGACCCCGTTATGCCGCTGATTACTTCGTCCATCATACAGCTGCAGCAGCCGCTTGCAGGAAGATACACCATCGTGAAGTAGTCGTGCGGACTCGCGGCATCAGGTCAAGATGTATCGATGCACGGTCACAAGAATGGGTCGTTTCAAACGGAAATCATATAGGGAGGAGTTTGAGCAAGCAGACTTACCAAGATTGCCCCTGTTCATCAGTTCAAAGTTTCAGGGCAGTTTCAGGCGATGTGGGGTGACTTAACTTGGGGACCACACCCGCATAGGGACGGGACGGGCCCACGAGCTGGGGCAGAGTAGAGGGGCAGGTTTAGGCCGGGTGTTTGATTAGTATTCATCGTGTGCAACTGTTCCTGAGGACGGCGGGTGGTTCCCAGTGTAGGAGGGTGCGAGGGGGGGGGGGGGCGGATCACGGCCAGACCTTCAACCCCTACGCTTTCACCCCCCAAATAAGGGCAACTGTCTCTGTTCCGAGTTACCATTATACTTTCTTGAAGTCTAAAATATTCAACATCCTTACAGTGAGAAACGGATGGTCGAAAAGTCGTCAATGACAGAAAATCGCCCACATTCCACAACAACGTCAACCGGTCCACAAACAGGATATCGATGCAATTTCGATAAGTTTTCGTCGAAGTGACGCCGATTAGATATGCCATTTCCCACTCCGAACTTTACGTGCCAGCGGCGCGGCGTGGCGTGGCGCATGGAAGGCCGAGCTCACCGTGCTCTCGCTGGGGTTGTTATGCCTTTAATAAGTCCGGGGAATACTGGCGCACTCGCACTCGCCCCGCCTCCCCGCAGCCCGTCTCTCTCTTCCTGCCCTCTGGGCCCCCGCGCTGCCCCCTCACACCGCGCCCTCCCCGTCCTCCTGCGCCATTTACATAGAATAATGGCATCGGTTACATAAAGGGCCAAGGGCATATTCGCACTCTGTAGGGGGTGACAACAGCGCGGAAGACCTGGACTAAGTGAGTGGCAGCCGAGCGGATAACGTCCCAACGAGAAACGTGTCGGCGAAACAGCACCAACAGGATGTCGAAATAAACGAACTCCACATTGAAGGTATCGAATCGACGTCCTCTGGGTCACGAGTTTCACTCTGATGTGTGGATTGTAAACGGCCTGGTTAGTTGCTGTGGAACTGGGGAAACACTTAACTCTTACGGAACGCCCAATTACTCACGTTACTAGAACTTGAACTTACTTGTATGTTGGAAATGTAGAGCGTGAACGTGTCATTCAAATAAAATTTGTAAATCACAAATAAGTCAGATTTTTTTGGCGACTAATTAAAATGCAGTACAAATGTTTGCAATATAGTACCAATTTACGACTGTACGTCGGTATAACACTGTCTAGTCGGATGATTGTGACTAGCAGCCCTTTACAACTGGTGCAGGAGGTGAAAGCTCACGGCGCTGCTGGAGTAGCGGACGCAGCCTCTCTGCAGTTGCTGGAGGTGGGGGAGGAGGGGGCGGGATAGAGACGTGGATGTGGGCATGGGCGAGCGCCGCATCTCCAGGGATCAAAGTTGGGGAACTAGCTCAGGACCAGGCAGTCGTGGCGGGTAGTGCGTACTGTTCGGATAAGAAGACGTCAGAAGGGTTGACCGAAGAACAGCCAACTACAAAAAAGAGATTATGACCAACCTCCGTATGTAACCACGTGCCGTTCCTTCGAAATAAGAAGTCCGAGGACATCCTAAGTACCACAGGACCAAGGAGTTAGTACCGTTAAAGATCAAAATTTACTATACAGTCACCGGCAGAATAGGAGTCCCCATTTTTCAATTTTTCAATTTTCAAGTCTTCGGCCACCGCGGCCCTATGGCCGGGGCCGAAAATTTCGCTCCAGATGCAAAAAAAAAAGGTAAAAATGCACTCTCAGTCGGGAGTTGAACCCTTCTCCCCCTCGTGGAAGTCGGATGCGATACCCACTCTGCTAACCGACTCCCACACTAGAGGTGTGTTGGGACTCATACTTATCCTCCAGTGTCGACACCGAGTTGTAAATTTTGCAAGTCGATGATCTGGTGCTGGACCTGAGATCCCGAGGCCCCTGCCCTGGCTCTAGCAGACTGACTTCTGATTTTCTCTCGGCCGAGGCCATCTCGCTCGCACTGAACCATCATGTGTCTGCCCCTCCGGTGATACTCCACGGTTTGGCGCTCTGAGCGCTCTCGCGGACGGCTTTCCAAGTTTGTTCCTCGTCAATCTATGACGAACAGCCGTATGGTCTGAAGAAAAAGTAGACCGCACCCAGACTCGAACCCAGACTTATAGATCCGAAGGCAATGACTCTAACCACTGCGCCACGGCTCCTTGATGTCGTAACGTCTACATCAACGTGTATTAGTATTATAGAACCGCTCCCATGTTTTTATGGGGCATAGGTGTACTTGCCGCTCATTCTTAGCCAAATTAAAAATTGACTGATTTCTGAAATAGATTCTTTACAGACATTTCTTTTCTTCTTTAGCAAACGCATATATGTATCTTCCGAAGATAAACAGTAGTGT
>CABIKL010001958.1:0-13736 GCA_902196195.1 Aptinothrips rufus
TGGATATTTCCGGCACTAGCAAAGGATGCGGGACCCATGTTTTGGGCAGGGTAGCGGGAGAGGGCTCCAGACACGTCTGCCCCCACCCGCTGCCCAGGCGGAACTCCAAGTGTTAAATACATCAGCGCAATTCAACATAAGAAAATAAGTCGCAATAAGTTTTAAGTCTCCGCTACGTGCAATGAATACTCATTAACATTTATTCAGCATGGACCTTAGTCGGGAAACTTAATCATCTGCGCCCGAACACGCTTAAACTTCCTTCGATAAACCACGTCGAATGATCAACAGATTACATCGAAGTGACGTGGCGTCGACGTCAGTGACGTCGAACGACAACGCGCAGCTGCAATTCTACGTCGCTTCGACGCGGTTCGAAAAAGTCGTCGAAGAAAGTTTTAGCGTGAAGGGCTCAAAAGACGACATGAAGCCCTGCTGGGCCTGCGCCCTGTCCGGGGGGAGGGGGGACTTTTTACTAAAGTCCTCACTTTATGAATCAACTCGAGTTATGAGTTCTCTCAAGGGTTTTCCAGGATGCTGATTACTACTAATAAGATATCGTGGGGACGACTTTATTTCGCCTATTGCGAATACGCTCTTCTTTTTGGAGGCAAGTATCACAATAGGATTACATTTTAAAGAAATTTAAATTAATATATTTCATTCGAGAACTGTACTGCTGTGCGGCTTTTCAAAAATACGGATCACTAATTTTAAGAACAAATTTAGAAGTAAATCCTAAGCTTGCGATGCGGCCTGGGGCACATCCGTGCAGATGACTGAACATTCCGTTCCTGCAAGTGGCATACTCATGCTATGGCATCGAGGAGAGTCATTCTAGGTAGGTAAAGGTTCGAGCTTGTAAGACTGATGAAGACATTTGCTCTAACTATTACAGTATGAGCTCAGGAACCCGAGTGATAAAACCGTCCGTATCTGCCCCACTGGCCCACCCTCCCTTGCAAAGACCGAACAACATGAAATCATACTGGGTGCAGTCCGGAGTCGAACGCACGTCGTGACGGAAGCCCACGATATGTAATACAGCCGATAGGGTGTACGTATTACGGCAGCTTAAATTCGTAAATGTTACAGATGAGGATTGTATATACGAAAATGACACAGCTCGGCACATGGGCTTGCTGTGGTAGACTTTGAATCGAGGCCCGAAGGGCCAAGCCAATGTTTCCGCAGGCCTGGAGCCTGGACGCGGGCTGAGCGAACGGGACGAGCCAGCAAACTAACATGTGTAGCGAGGCCAGCCTCTTCGGACGACACTGTCTGGCGAGCACTTTACCTGCTGGGCTATTAGACCACCCTCGACTTCAGCAGGTAAGAGGCGCTCTTGTGCCAAAAATGTCTCAACATTTGCATCATTGAGCGACGCTCTATTGCGGTAGAGGGACCGACACACTGGCGTGAATACACATCCTACGATAACTTGCAATAATGTAAATTGCACTTCTTAAATGATTTTTAACGTTCGGACCGAAATATGTAAGACCTTCTTCCCAAAAGAATCAGTGTAAAGAATTGGATCATTGCCAGTTATTTCAGGTTCTAATTTGCCCGGTTTTATCCGGTGTGGCCGAAAAAATTAGTGGCTAATTGACAACAACTTAAACTCTGCCTCTAGGTGAACACACGCTGAGTCGACAAGCACAGGCAATGTTCTGTTACCAGCATTGCCTCAAGGCGCTTTATGCCGTCTTAAATTCCCTAACTGCTCTCCATCCGAAAATCAACTTTTTTCATTTCGGGAAAAAAATGTAAAAGTAATTGACCAGTTGGATGAAAATTCCGAGGATTATGACGTATCTATCTGGTCTACAATTTTTCTCATCATGGATAAATGGCGAAAACTGGCAAAGTATAATCTAAGTTGAGATAGTTTGCAGTCTTTCGACGGTCAGCAGAAACGGTAAGAGATACACGTCAAAATCCTAGAAAGTTTTGCCCGGAGTGTCGTTGATTACTCGTAGGCCAAAAATTCGTTACGAAAGCAATTCGTTTTTTGTTTTTTTGTTGTTGTTTTTTGGATGTGAGGGCCTTTTAGATGGCATTTCGGCCTCCTGAGGCAGCCCTAAACGTGGTGACAAAAAATTTGAAAAATGTCGTACGTAGGCTTTGAGCATTTATGAGGTTAAAGAGCGCAAGCGAATTTCACGTTTCTCAGCGACTTTCTTGAGACTCTTATTGACTGAACAAATGGACCAGGTTGGGATGCAGGAAGCAGCACTTTATTGAGTGGCGACACGAGGCGAGGTGTCTAGGAGGCGAACACGCACTTCAAGTACATGGGCCCCAGCTGGGCGAACTGAGCCAGGACGCAGGCCCTGAACCTGATGCTGGTGTCGGGCTCGCCGCAGCGCGCCTTGATGAGCTTGTCCACCTCCAGGATGCCGGTCAGCCCCGTGCCGATCAGGCAGTTTACCACGCCGTCCCAGCTGAAGCGCTTGGCGCGGTGCAGCACCACGGCGCCGGCATCTGGACACAGAGCACACGCATGAGAGAGAGAGAGAGGGGGGGGGGGGGGGCAGACCCGGCTCACGGTCCTCCTCTGTACGGTAAGAACAGCTCCTTCCTCGAACGAATATAAGCCTATGCCAAGTGATTAGTTTATACAATAACCCGGAATATTTGAGTCGAGTTGGGTTTCACAGCAGGGATATTGAAAATATCGGTTTGCCTTCGTGGAATGGGGGCCAGAAGAACAGACCCGCAAGTGCCGCACGGCCACGTGGAGGCTTAGACATCAGCGAACGAAAACTATGGGCGAGCCCATCCTCTGACTCGAAGACATTTGAAAGCGTACACCTAGTCTAGCTGTATTCTGTTTCGGAAAGAATCAAGCTTGATAGCTTCAAATTCGTGGAAGACTTGTGGAACCTACCCACTACTTCGGGCGCCACTACGTCGACAGCACTGACAATCTGGAAGAACAAAACACATAGAAATAGATTAGTCACAAGAACGAAGTAGGTTAAAAAAGGAACCGAGGACATTCTAGTTCCTAATACTGGACCAAGCATATTGACGTGGTGGGCAATAGGAAAATGTTTAGACTTGTTAAAAGCTAGCGCGATACAATTTCATTTTTGAGTTAGCTATAGTAACTGCTGCAACTTGCAAACGAGGGGCGCCAAAATAAAATTCACAGCCGCGTCTATCGTGATGAAAGGCTTAGTGCCTAGTGTATGGGGTTTAATCAGTTTCCTGTTAGATATGAACCGGCACCGACACTCTGCAAACTAGCCTACGACATGTCCAGCACTTTTATCTGCATGGGAACAACAACTGAAAATCAGTTTCAGATATGACGCAAATCTGAGACAATTCGTAACGCGAATAGAGGCTGGAGGGAACTGGTTCAGCAGCTTGTCTCAAAGAGATTGTGTAAGTTGCAAGAATTTTTGAAGACCAGATTCTTGTAAGATATATTCTAATTTCCTTTGACTTTAAACTCTGTTATTTATGCTTTCATAATGACGCACAAAACATCCGCACATTTAAATTTGATGATTTATTTCAATTTAATTTGAATGCAAGCCATTTGCTCGGGAGGCGGATGGAGGAGAGAGCTGCACGCGGGGTGACGTAGATCACATTGCCTCACCATAACCCTTCCTCACAGGCACACGGATACCGGGGAGGAGCAAACACGACGAGGACGGTACGCACACTGTCGGTGCCTGAAACCTGCGATATCCACTGGCAAAGCACGAGCAAGGAAGCTTCCGAGTGACACTATGTCAATTCATGGCGATCTGTACGATGTTAAATGGGGCCTGGCAAGATGAAGATGTGCCACTTCACATAATGATCATAAATGACCGTCTGTTACCCGACTGAAGAGCTTCTATATCGTCATAAGAGCCGAAAGTTCTTAACAATGGAAAAACAACAGTATACTTTCTACATTTTTGAGAAGCGTAACATGTAATACGCTTTTGAAAATTATAGTTCACATAAGGCATAAAAGGCCCGCGTTAAAGCTGAAGAAAGGAGTGTGCTTTTCAAAAGTGTTCTACTCGCATACACTTTTGAAAGGTGACCTTTCAAAAGTGTAAATTGTACACTTCTGATTTCCCAGTAAAGCTGTCCATACTTGTGGCGCGACACTGTCTTTTGAAGTATGTTGATCAACATTTCTGGCGTATATTCACGAAAGCAACGTATCCAGCGATGTTGATCAACGTATAAAACAACGTTGATGTCATCCAACCGTCCCTAGCGGTATTGTCCAACATGTCCTAGCAATGTTGGACGCAATCAACATTGTCCATCAATGTTGCTTCAACATGGGTGGCGAACGCTCACAAAAACAACGGACCCCAGCTCATAATAAAACGGAGGAAATGGATTTCGGCCATCAATGTGAGAAAGTATCTTGGAATAAACATAAGTTATCTTGAAGTGCAGTGTACGAACTTGGAATAAGACTGACTTCGAGGGGTCACTCAGTGATGTAATCATGTGTACAAACTTTCGGTAATTCTGTTAGAAACATTGATATTTTACTTCGTTTTTGAAACAAATGATGATTACCGGAGCCATTTCGTACTGCAATTGTCATACACAGACCAGAAACACAAAAATTTCAGCTCAATTGTTGACTTTACTCGGCGTAATCCGATGTAATCAATGTAATCATGTAATCCTGTGTACAAATTATGGTCGAGTGACTGACCCCTCGACTGACTTGGTAAAGTGGTCAGGCCTATGCTGAGTCTACTCACCAGCGCGAGGCCGAGGAGGGCCGTAGCGAGGAGGAACACCTTGGAGGCCATGGCTGGGAGCGGGGCTGGGAGCGGGTTGTCGCAGCTTGTGATGTCTCCTCGGACTAGCAGCCCTTAATATACCCGGCCCGTCGCACACCTGTGTGTGCTCTGCTCGCAGTGCAGTGAGCAAGCAGTCTTCACAGAGCCGGCCTCGTACAGTTGCAGTCGCCTTACAACTCTTTGACGCTGTGTTGGTATGGAGGGATGCTCGGATATATTACAGACTTCGCCGCCGTTTCAAGGTTTTGTCCCAAAAGGAATCTATTCTCTATTATGTGCTATCCTCGTCGTGTTCTCAAGCTATATGTGATATAAAGGGACGCAAACAAGCAGTCGCCTACAAAATTCAGAGAGTGTGAGTGTGGTAGAGACCATTCACAGGACTGTGTCACCCTTTAAGTCAGGTCCAGATAATTTTAGCACAACAAAGTGTGATGAAGCACCAAAGTGCGATTCCCTCATTTCATCGCGCTACGGGGCGCGATGGGCGCGATGCAGATTCGATTGCACTTCGAATGCATTGATTATCACACTATTATGCGATAAAGAACGGAATTCTGGCATTTTTATCACAATGAAGTGCGACGAAAAATTTCATCACACTTTGAGAGAATTGATGATCAAGAGAAAGTGCTATAACAAATATTATCACATTTTAAGTGTAATGATCATCACAAAAAAATGCGATGAAAATTTCATCACACTTATAATGCGATATTCATCGCACTTTCAACGACAGTGTCTGGATCGGCTCCTGATCAAAACTTCTGTTTGATTCAGAACACTGTATTCCGTTACAATATCCTTCCTTAACGCTACACATTGTTCAACCCAATGTTGTGTCGAACTCATCATTAAATCTCCATCATACACGCTTCAACATCGTTGTCCACGTGGACACGAGTTTTTACGGAAATTGATACGTTTATCAATGTTCCCAGGAGCATAGTATGGCAAGCTCAAATGCTCGGCAAATATTTGTGATTTGCCGGTACACAGTTTCTGTGACGATCCGACGCCGAGACGATGAGCACGCACAAGTGGCAAAAGAAGCGAGTCACCGCGCTGCCAGACAGACAGACTCGACTCGGTGACCCAGCAGTTCGACGCGTCCACATCAAAACATCGTACCTTTTCGGTGCCCGTCCGAAACCACGTAAGTTTTGGACCCCGGTTCCAAACCACGTAAGTGTATAGGATTTCCTATCTATTTACGTGGCTTGGAACCGGGGTGCGAAAGTTTCGTGATTTCGGACTAGCACCCAAAAGATACGAGGTTTTGACGTGGAAAAGTCGAGCTGAGTAGGGGTAGGCTGCCGCCACGAGGCGTCTAGCGTAGCGGGCGACATGTTTTATCTCATTCATCCCTCGCCTCACAGCCACTGCCAACTCTAGTAGCCTGCGGGTCTTTCCGCCCAGCTATGTCTCTTAAATGAGCTTGATCGTAAACATTGCATCCGTGGAATTCATTTATAATGTTCAGCAATTTCAATACACGCATTAACTAGTTTAGGTACGACAGACAGTGCCTTCGCATAATAGACTGAGCTCTTTAGATATTTTAGCTCGCTCAATCCGTCGTGCTTAGCCTCCGCCTAGGCATTCACCTCACCAGGCTTTCGGGTCAGCCCTCTAGCCTCTACGGGCCTCGATTTGCGTCCACCACAGCAAAAAGATACACCGTTCCTGGTCTTTTTCGGAGATACGACAGTATGCAGGCAAACTACCATAATATATCCTACTCGATTTTGGATATTGTAGTTTGTGCGTTACAACTTATCTGATTGAAATCCATGCATGATAGCCTAACGTAATCCAGACATATGTCATTAGGGAAGCAATGGACAAGCTTCCAACTACCGTTTTGGTTCTGGATCGCGGGGATAAAAAAATAGATTTAACGCGATGGATGCAGTATTGCCTACTGACTTCTTCTGAAGTCGAGTGAAAACTGCAAGTTTAATCATTTTTTCTTTTGGGTAGGCCTACTCAACACATGACCTCATGCAAGAGTTACCAGACAACATATTTATTTTCATTCCTGGTACCTCCAAGCGGCGGTTGCTCGCCTCCGACGGTTCATAATCTTTTTCTCTAGCGACAGATTCCATTTCTAAAAAATATTGACTACAGTCGTCTTGCGCACACTTCCCTGAACATCCCTCAAAATTGACCGGGATCTAAGCTTTCAACATAGCAAAGAAGAAAGCAGAACGACTCGATCTGCTACAGAATGTGCCACCATTCGTTTTTTTTTTCACTGCGAATCATTAATGTCTTTGACTTAACAACGCGTTGTATGAAAGCTGAAGTCTCCACTTAGGGTTAGGCGGGTAATAAATGCACAGGGTAGGATCTGACACCCCTCTGGAGCCAGAATTTGAATGTGGTCAATGTCACACACATTTGGTAATGCATAACACTGACGTTTAACATAAGGAAATGCATGCCACTGTGTCACTGACTAGGGAATGCATGACACGTTGTCATGCACTAGACAATGCATGATTGTCATTTGTTTGAGATTGCATTGCATCTGGGGGGAGTGAGCTCATGGAGGCCAAGTTCCCAATGTAATACTACGGCCTCCCAGAGCAGGGTTAAGATGCGTGGTGAGGATCACTTCAGGTAAAATTGTACGCCGCAAAGTATATTCCTTGTCATGTCATTTTCTTTGTTCATGGCACTCATCAAAGTGTCGCGAAGCAGAAAAAACTATTTTGCATTCGCATTTATTTTGCAAAACAAACTTAATGTAGCGAAATAAAGTGTGTCATTTGTTTCCTAGAGCAACAATTCATCATCCCATCGAGTCGTCCTAACGTACAGCGTTAA
This sequence comes from Aptinothrips rufus, assembly GCA_902196195.1. Taxonomy (NCBI): domain Eukaryota; kingdom Metazoa; phylum Arthropoda; class Insecta; order Thysanoptera; family Thripidae; genus Aptinothrips; species Aptinothrips rufus. Next base: position 7,617 of record CABIKL010001958.1, read on the forward strand.
AACTGCAACAGTTAGTTCAAGATAACTGGAGATGCTAAAGTGCGACCACGACGAAGAAGTCAACCCTTCCATGCATCGATGCAGGCACAGCTTGAAGAAATTGGGCAGGTTGTTAGCCGTGGCCAACAGCCAACATCCCAAACAATCTGACCCTAGCTAATGAGCTCATTTAAAACAATTGAAACCATGGTTCCCTCCTTCCGCCGCGTGGCTTAGCTTGGAGTTTGCCATTGCGAGACCCGCTACTCATGACACTTTACTTTGCCCACGATTGACTAAATGCCATGGAACAAATGAGTTTTTCATCGGTTTCTCTTAGTACTATCAAAACCTTACAAAGGACTTTTTCGTCCTACGAAAAATTTTCTTCGTATTGAGAACAATTTGAGGCATACGTAAGCTTACGAATAATTTTCTACGTAACAACGTAGGATTTTCTTCGTATTACAAAGTGTTCACTGTTATTGAAAGTGTGTTGAACAAATTTTAAAAGTGTTGAAACCTTGAACACATTTAAATGCGTTGATCAATACATTTAAAAAGCATTGAGAAATTTCAATACTTTAAATGTGTGTTGATCATTGCATTAGAGTGTGTTGAGTTTTGTCACTACATTATTAAAGCAGTGATCAGTACTTTTAAAAGGTGATGATTTTCTTCGATACACTTTTTTGTGTGAAAACTAATGCTTATAAAGTATGCTGAACTTTTCAACGCTCTCTGAGGCGTGCTGGTTTGAGGGAAACGCATTTTGGGGTTCAACGCATTTTTTAAGATGAATATTAACGCACTTTCAATAACAGTGTTTTCTTCGTATTACGAAGAATCATACTTTGTATTACGTATGCTTCAAATCCTTTGTAAGGTTTTAACAGTGAACGGACTAACTCGTGCACTGGACGCCTCGAGAAGCCCCGCGTCGCGTCACGCCCCCTGCTCCACCGGCACCTTGACGCGCACCACGTCGGCATTGTACCTGATGCAGATGTGCGCCTTCCCCCTCTCATCCACGAGCTTGATCTGCGTCAGCCACACGCTGCCCGTGAGCTCGCGGCCCATGACCAGGGCGGCCTTGTCCATGTCCAGGGTCACGTTCCGCACCTGGTAGCGGCCCTGCAACACCAGCAGTGCATGCCGCGGGAACACGTGGCTTTAAGTCAAGTCGAGTCGGTTATCGCCGCAACTGTTCTGGATGCTGATCACTATGAATACATTGGAAATTCACTCAGTTCTTCCGTAACGATACACGGCTGAGCCTTGTCTCCAAACAACAGTAAACTAATCCCTTCGGCTGCTCTGCATCGCACTCACGGCTTTGAAAGGACATCGGACCTTGGGATCGAAGCCACCAATCAGAGGAGTCCAGGGCATGCCTCCAGCCGCAACCAGGTCACACACCGCGGCGCTCCACTTCCACTGGCCGAAATACTCGCACGTGTTGGAAGATATCCCGCCACGACACCTGTCCAGTCTGGCCCACAACTGCGCAATAAAAAGGACAATATTGAGCAACTCAAAGAACTACTGCCCTGGACTAAACTCGTTCTGCATATGAAATAAAGTACATCTGACGAAGAGACCGTCCGTGAATCAGGTGATCAGTGCTCTGTGCTTTGTGGTGCGCATAAAATCTCAAATATCAAGGACGCTAAATCGTATTTCTTCCTTTTTCTGTGTTTATGCATTATTTGCAATGCCCTGGCCCTGAATCTACATACACGCATTCCTTTAAAGACCTTGTCGTAGACGTTCCTGAAACTTCATGATGTGATTCTTGTAAGCGTGATCGCTCTGCCTTCAATCCACATCTCAACTCCCCGGCAGTAAGAAAGGTAATGGTAATACTTGTGTCCGGTGTTCATTTACTTGCTATCCGGATACCAGCCCTCCTGCTGGCCTTAACAGTGAGCTAACGTATTTCACCTGCGTCCAGTACTTGGCGGAGCCATGGATGATGACGTCCATGTCGACCATGTAGAGCCGCTGCGGGTCGGTGTGCACCGTGTAGTTGTACGTGTCCAGGGTGTTAAGGCAGCCCTGCACCTGCTCCAGAAAGCGTGGGACCAGCTTGGTCCTTGTCCGCTTCTGAAAATAATCAGGACAAGGAATCCAAGAGACTGCGAGAAATCTAACGCGTTAACGTTCAGTTCTGGTTGTCTCCTCGTCACGCCATGATCCCGATGAATACTTCAGCTTGCTCAATCCGCTTCCCAAACCTTTTTTCCTGCGCGATATCTACACTTTCTGTCGTTTTTGGGGCCATCAGGAGATTAAATGGGCATCCAACACAGAATTTCTTTACTATTTTTTGACTAGAAAATTAAGATTTGTAACGTGTTCGTCCCAAATTTTTTAAAAGTTAGTTTTTCTCATACTTCAATTTATTTTCTCTCACGAATCGGAACTGTCGAAAGATTAAATCCCAATATGCAAACAGGCCTGAGATAAAGCATCAATCGTAAACATTCAATCATTTTTGAAGCATCTGATTTTACAATGATTGTTGCATCCCGATAATATACAGTAATAGCCTAACTTAAGGGCCAGTGAACCTTGTGCGGGCCTCCCCATAATTTCGAGTGCTAGTGACTCCATGTCCTGTCATCGAAATAGCCTAGTAAATGAGAACTTACATATGATTGATAAGTTGATAAGAGTCACATACAAAAGTAGAAAATTAATTTTCGCAGAGCGTGCTGTACACAAGAAAATTCTGAAATCTTGTAATACCGTCTTAGCGATATTACTGACTAGTTTTCGGCTTTTCGTTTTGACAATCAGCTCTTTCCCGCCAAACTTGACATCCACATGCAACTCTTGATTTGAGTTTAACGTAGATGGGTGTCCTCTGTCCAAATATAGGTTCGCTTTTTCACTTTGGGAGATTTTTCCGGGTTTTGGAAAATGTGTTCTCAGCAGGCCTCAGAGCGCTGCCCACTGCATCTCACTGTGGCCCAAGGACCGCTCTCCATATTGCTCACAATAGCCTTAAAAACTAGAGATTTGATTGGTTCGGTATAATGGTTGAAATATTTAAGAGAAAAGAATGGTAACATTTTAAACACGGAAATATGAAGCTTTCATTGGGTCCAATGACGTCTGACGGGGTAAGCTTGATCATAAAAATTTGTCACATAACTCTGACATGCAAGTGTGTAAGTTAGGTGCTTTCCTTTGGGTGTATACTTCTTGAAAATATTTTCTATAAAATGTGAAGGCAAAGTTGTTGGTAGACTGCCCAATTAGCAGGAGTTCGAATACCAAATTGAGTTTCCGATGAACTAACGACAGTAAAAATCAGTCACAACAAATATCTCATATATTTCAACCTGTCGCGGAAATGTGTCCGACCAGCGAATCACTAATAGAAACTCACGCTCACAAATAGTTGTTAGTCACTGCCTGCTGATCTTCAACCAAAGTCAGGCAAACAGCCAGCGACCTGAAATTATTGCCCACGCTTGCCCTACCCGAAAGCAAAACTGCCATCATGTTAAGGAAAAGCAGATACTGGTGCGGAAACACCACTGCACTTTGTTTGGAGTTCAAGAACAACACTAGCAGTACATATCGAATGATTGCTTGATCCTAGCAGGAGATCTCAGCAGTAAGGCCGTACAGTACCTTGAGGGTTTGAGCGCACGGCGCCCAGAGAGCCAGCCACAAAACCACCGTGAATCGCATGGCTGCACCGAATGGAAACAAAGGACATGATCACGAGCCCGTGGACAGTATGAAGAGAGGAACGTGCATGGAAATGTGTTAGCGTGTCTGCTCGGAGGGGAATGCTTTGTCAAGATTGTGCCTGGCATCGCTCGGTCCCCAGAGGACCATTGTTTCTCAAACTAATCTCCCAAATAGCGCAACGTTATCATGTTAAATTGGTGGTATTGCGGTAATAATGTGGACACACAGCAAAATAACAATGAAGATGCTGCGAAAGCTCCGTCCACAACTTCTTTGTCCTGGTCGAACGAGAAAGTCCGATTTTGAAGCTGGACATCGGTTACCAGCGGTATATTATCCAACCTTTATCGACTATCAAGCCTCCAGGAAGTCTGGAAGGCTTATTCGGGACAGGCTGCAGTCAGCGCATATTTTCATTACGTGATATGTCTCCGTTGTACGCTAAGAAATTATAATACGCTTGTCAAAGTTTTGAGTACCTATTGCGTTTAATTACTTGAAAGCATTCAGTATTCTTCTATTTATTTATGAGGCTTACACCATACAAAGTGGTATTGGTCCACGTGGGGTTTAGTTGCATTCAAAAAAATAAATGACAAAATCCCATTACTTATTTCAAAATCAATGTGGGCTGAAGGAAGAAATGGTATTGCTAGACGAGGACTCGAGAGTTCACAGCCACCAACTGTTAGGCGAGGTGGCAAGTGTAATACCAGCCAGTTCAAATTGCAAATTCTTCACGAGAAGTAGTTTTTGGGATAAATGATCTGTGGCTTCATTAGACACCGAAAGGATAAACACATGTGCTTCAGTAATGAAAGAGGTGGGGTCCAAACATTACCCTAAATATATTTTTTAGTTCAGCAGAAGAAATTTAGGCTTCGCAACATTTATTATTTGAAAAATATAATTTTGTTCTAGATTCGGTGAATGTGGAAAGCTCTTGCTGACGAGTGCATAATCTTTGGCAGGAACAGTTTGATCTATCTCGTCAGTCCAGCAAAATATGTCAACATCATACACTCTCACCGTCACTCTATTATTTCAAATGCTCAACAATGTACCCAGTAGGGTTAGAAAACGCGTAACGACCGTTACCATTTCCTACAATCATGCTTTATATATACAATTCCTAGTGCGCAGGACAAGAGTTACGTGTTAGGAAATATATAACAACCCTTACGCACATTCTGGTCCAATATGGCGTGGACCGTCTTGGTTGAGTATTCCCTAGTTCTAGGCTTTCCAGATCCTAGACTAAAACAAAGATGCCTGAAGCGGAACTGCGAAGAACAAAGTCGAAGTAGACGAACAAGAGCGAGGGGTGAGGTGGTTGTGTATACGTGTCCTCCTTAAATAGTTTGAGAATCCTAACTACATGTGTTTTGAGCAGAGAATCCGAACTACTTGCGTATTCCACTTAAGTACTAGTGCATTTTTCTCATGATTGTGTCAAGCAAATTGCAACAGGTACCGGAAAAAGGATGAAAATGCTAAACGTACACAAGAAAATACACATGCCTTCCGATCATAGCTCGTGACCATGGGTTGTACTCGAACAACACACCAATAACATTTGTGCCTTGCTCTCAAGTCGTCACCCCACTCCGTGCCGCCAGTGGGCAGCAGGGAACACAATGACTGTATAACTCTGCAGTCACTATGTTGGTGGTAGATGTGTGTGGTGACTGCAGCTGTCGGCAGTGAAACTCTCACCACTCAGCTAATGGGAGTATGGATCAGAGATGAGTGGTGCAGAGGGGTCTCTCGCTGAGTTGTGGTTAGCTTGGGCTCTGTGCGGTTTGCATTAGCAAAGAAACAATGTTGGACGTGCCAATGACCGCCACCGCTTGTACGTTGCATCCAGCTAGCAGGTTACACACTGCACACTCACACATGTGATTGTCACGCATTTCCTAGCGTGACACAATGTCGTGACATGTGCGCTAGGTAATACATGACTGTCACTCGTTTGGTTTGCAGTGTAGCCGAGCTGAGCTGCATGCAGGCCTGTCCCCGCTGTGATGCTACGGCCCCAGGGCAGGGCTAAGCTGCGTGGTGAGGATCATGATCAGATAAACTTGCATACAGCGAAGTACATTTCTTTCAATTTATTCATTTTACTGATTCAAAGTGTCGCGAAGCAGAACAAACATTTCACATTCGCAGTTCGTTTAGACAGCGAGCTCCATGCAGCCAAATAACCTCGGTTACTTACAAGTTACTGTAAAGCCTTTAAACTGTAACAGTTAGTATTCATCGTTTTGCACCGTATTGAAGATATACGAATATGACTACGACGACGTTGCCAACCCCGCAATCTCAGACATCTCAGACAATAGGACCACAGCTAGCAAGCATTTCTTTCCTTTCGAAGATGTAAACCGTGGTTGGTACATTTTACCTCCTTCCGCCAAGTGGCTCAGCATGGTG
>CABIKL010001959.1:0-13733 GCA_902196195.1 Aptinothrips rufus
GAGAGAGAGAGAGAGAGACAGAGACAGAGACAGAGACACAGAGAGAGAGAGAGAGAGAGAGAGAGAGAGAGAGAAGGGAGAGAGAGAGAGAGAGAGAGAGAGAGAGAGAGAGAGAGAGAGAGAGAGAGAGAGAGAGAGAGAGAGAGCAGGTCGTCCTGGTGCGAAGTCTCAGAGAGGGTCAGTCGGAGACGGAGCGGATGTCGTCGCCGAGTGTACTGGGGGCGGGGCCGGTGGTGGAGAACAGACTCTCACTGGACAAGGCCGCCGCCAGCGCCTGGCTCGCCCCGCCAGCCCCGCCAGCCCCACCGGCCCCCCGACTACATACCGCCTCGATCTGCTCAGGACTCTGGGCCTGCCGGGTAGGGCCGGGCCGGGCTGAGCTGGGCTGGAGGTACGCGGGGCGGCGCGGGGCGGCGCGGGGCGGCGCGGGGCGACGGCTGGCCAGCCGAGCCAGTGGTTTCCGGCGAGGCTGTCGTGAGCGACGCTAGCGACGCCTGGCGGGTGCAGGTGAGCCAACATCACATCGTCAGGGCATTAGTCGACATGACTGCATTCGAAAGTCTCATTCATTCATTGTCACGTCTGGACGGGCCGGGCCGCGTGGCTTCACATTTTTGCCCCCTCACGGTGTGATTCGGCCCGGAGGTGGGTTGGTCCGCGACGCCCCGCCCCACCCCGCCCCGCCCCGCCCCGCCCCGCCCCGCCCGCCTATCGCGACGTCATCGCCGCCGCGACGCCTCGCCTCGCAGGGCTACCAACGTACGGACCGCGAGTACCGGTGATGGCGTCGCGGCCGCCGCTCGCCGTGTTGTGGCAGCCCTGCTCCCACCTGCGTTTAGGGTCGGGAAAAATGAACAAGACGGAAGAAGGAGCCTTCGGAATATATTAAAGTCATTATCTTATTCTTTTTGTTCCCCGCTCGCTTCCCGGTGGCTTCGGTTCTGTTCGGTGCTGCCTCCTTGCGGAGGAACCCGCAACTACCGACCAGTCGGTGCCCGCACGCCGCCACGGCGCCGCGCCACGCCACGCCACGCCACGCCACGCCACGCCACGCCACGCCACGCCACGCCACGCCACGCCACGCCACGCCACGCCCGCTCGCGGCACGGCACCGCGTGCTGAGGGGGACATCAGTCATGACGCACGTCGATAATGACAGAAGGATGTACATAATGTGGGAAGGATGCAAAAGTTGTGACCTTGACATAAGCCAGGAGCCAGCTCCACTCTGAAATTTTGCTGTGCGTCAGGATAGAGCTGTGGGAAGTAGAAAAAAAAATATTTTGGAAAAAAATCAGTTTACATTATTTTTTTTTAATAAATGAGTCATAGCAGGGTGCCTGGCGGTTACGTAAAATCCTGAAGAGAAATTTGCGAAATAAATCACGAAAAAGTCAGGAAGAAGGCAGGGAAATCATGTAAACATCAAATATAATGGAGTGTTTTCGGCATATATACCCGAATTATTAGTTGCCTCAGATCCAACTCAATTTCGTTGCGCAATGTCCATATCACAATCTCTAGAAAATTCTCAAAAGCCTCGGCATCAAGGTAGCTTTGTTTGCATTTCTCTGAAATCTTCGCCAACAATTTTAAATTTCGGTTTGGTATGTTTGCTTTGAGGCGTTTTGTGTTACAAAACAATTCTAGATTCCAGAAAAAAAGTGTCAGAGATGTTGCTGAAAAGTAATTAGAACGTCAGGGAATTCGAGTGCTAGACTTCACCGCTGGGAACCCTGCGTGGAGCGAAACTTTGGGACCGAAAACTATGAAAAATCTGTCGGGCTGGAGAGCTCGTGGGGCTGTGATCAGCTGAGCCGACTCCCCGTCATGAATTGACCAATTATCTTGACATTACACAATCCGACGAAAGCATGATACTGGGTAAGTGCGCGCCGGCAACTGTTGAATCTCCCTGGGGCAGACAACCCGAAACCTCCGCGGGTAGGTCAGGGATTAAAGTACCATCACATGGTGTATGGTCTGCGTGTGATGACCCTCGAGATGGGCTATTTGTGAACAGAATTACATGTATTACCCTTCCTCTCACTTTGTTTGCAGGGCATGCACGCGGGAGCAGGGGAGGTGGGATGTGTTCCAGTGACATAATGGCGGCGTTTTGGGAGGGTGAACTGCTTCCCACTCCGTCAGTCATTATTTTCAGGAGTAAACGAGCGTTAAGAATGCAGTTCACTGCTTCAAATGAGTGTGTATAAGATGCATAACTATTGCATAGGATACAACTTAGAGTTATCCAACCTTTGCTCCGGATTTGAGCTCGTTGAAATGTTAATCGGTCCCTTTTAAGCCAGTGAATTAGTCTCTCTGAGACGCCACTCTACGTAAAGAGTTGCAAATTTACGAAGATCGTTGGCAATATTTTTGACGACAGATGTGCTTTATACATTTTCAATGTTGCCTTTCGTCGAGTAGCACAGATCTCATGCTAAAACATTATTTTCACTAACATTTCCAAAGTTTTCGCGTACATAAATGTGCAATTTAAAAACTTCGAAAAAATCTACTTGTCGATAGTTGTTTTTTCAACTGTTTCTGTGTTTTCACCGTGGCGGAAGAATACAGAAAATTGATTTTCGCGGATAGAGTGCAGTAATAGCAGCAACTTTTGTTTTCACGTGAACTCCTCATCAACTTGCTTTCTTCAATGTTCCAGGTGGCCGTGACCGCCACCCTGCCGGCCTGCCGGGCCGGGTAGTCGTGATGGCTGTGGGACTGTTACACTAATCGGCCAGTAATTGCCCGCCTTACGCTGCGCTCTGCCCTGCCCTGCCCTGCCCTGCCCTGCCCTGGGGACCACGCTGCCCTGTTGTTGTTGTTACAGCGAAGAGGATCGACGCGCCTGATTGAGGAGAGGAAACCAGGTAAGAGTGCAACAGTGTGGTGTATGGATTGGTGTGATTTGAACGTGGCCTCGTCGAAAACCGTGCGTAGAAGTGAGAAATTTCTCATACTCCTGCATGTAAAGAACATACCCAGACTCTGGGGCAAACCAATTTAGAAAGAGTGACAGCTTACTTTTGGACGTCATTGTGAGACCTGATCGGGAAGCTGAGAAACGCGTTTTGGAATAAGGCTCACAACGATCCGGAAAAAAAAAGATATCTTTTTGCTCTTGCGGTTTCTGGATTGGGTTGATCCAGAATCTAGGTTTTGGTTTTTCTGTGGGAGTAAAGCCATTCCTACCCCTGTGGCTGAGTTTCATTAGATACCTGACCCAGGCACTCGACTAGTGTGGGTCCGCTCCGTGCTCTGTCAAAGGTGGGGCGCAGCTGTCTGATAGTAACGCTCATTGGTTGTGCTAAACGACCGGTTCCCGACGCGCCACGGCGATGGCTCTGCGTACCCGCGTGAACTTTGTTTGCTTTGTGTCTCTCCTTACGCGCCGCGTCGCAGAGTTCCGAAATGTACGTCAAAACATACATGAGGAAGATTATATTGCGAACGTAAATTTTGTGCATAAGACCTTCTTTAAGATTTTAAAACCTTAATAAGAGGAGAGCAAAATGATGGTTAGGTGTGCTCCTTGTAGAACCGGTAAAGCTAACTATCGTTCCAGTGTCAGAACACTTAGATTCCCGACTGATTAGTGTCGTTCTACGTGGCGTGCTGTAAGTTAGGGCAGTCCGAAAATTACGTACAAGAGAAAACCCTCATTGAAGTTTGGCCTGTTCAACGTGATTACTCCATTATGTTTTTTGTGCTAGGCGAAAGGGTGGGAAAGGGGAGACGCTAAATGTCTGTGCAAACGGCTGGATAAGGGGAGGGGTGCTTGCAAATCTTTTATGATGCACCTGACATACGGACGGTCCCTTACCTAACATTGGTCGGCGTGCGCTCCATAGCACGCTGCACTACTCGCGAGCATTCAGTGCGTCAACCATACACGTGCTGGGCGGGCGACGACCTCCCTCCCCCCCCCCCCCCCCCCCCCCCCCCCCCCCCCCCCCCCCCCCCCCCCCCCCCCCCCCCCCCCTCCCTCCCTCCCTCCCTCCCTCCCTCCCTCCCTCCCTCCCCCCCTCGAAGGGGGCGGTCACCCGCGCTCCGCAATTCGTCATCAATCTTGTACACCGAAGGGAAACAGTATCGTGCGCGCCTCGGCAAATCATTTTATGCAGGTAGTCAGGAGACATCGTTTACAACGGGAAGGTCGTTAGTAGAGAGCGACTCATGACACGTCTGTTGGTCGGTTTCATTATTGGCCTACATTTTCTCTAGCGATGTCTTTTCCTGGACATCAGTCCTCAACGTACAGATTTTTAAGCCGTGTTCGTGTTCGTCTATAGTGCACTTTTGCTTTCCGTGCCATCCCTTGGTTCAGCGCAAGAACGCAGGGAAAGTTCGAGAAAATCGAGTCACATCGAGACGCTTTTCTCGATTTTACATTACGCGTACTCGATGTGAATGTAAATTAACCTGCTGCCCGTATTTCGTCTACAAAGGTATTGTCACATCGACAACACCAAGTAAAGAAGTAGATAACTGAGCCGTGTGGGGTAACTGTGGCCGTGCAGGGGGTAGGGGGACTTCACTGTGACTTTGTGATGTTGGTACTAATGCAGTTATCGCCAACCTCCCCTGCGTGCACGCGAGGGCGCGGCCGGGCGCGGCCCTACCCTGCGTTACATCCCCCTGCTGTTTACCCGATGCACCGTGAGCCACCACCGCATCTTCAATGTGCACAACGCCGCGTGTGTGTGCTTCTTGAGGAGGTGGACGTGGAGGGGCGACAGCGGGAGGGGGAGGATTGGATGGAAGCTACGTAAAGTTCTGTAAGGATTGGAGAATGACTAACTTCGTTATCTGGATATATCGAGCAGTAATTTTTTTTTGGATTTAGACTTTTAGAAATTAATGCGTTAGTACGTACGAACTCAAAGTTTTACACGTTGTTACAGTGTAAATAGATGCTTTGACCAAAACTTGATAGAAACTTAAGAGTTCTCACGCATAAATTAATGAAAAATACGAGCATTAGAAAAAAAAAATAGGTAAAGTAACGGAAGTTACAGCAATTATTTTCAGAGCAGAAAATGAGCACGAGTGAAAGACGATTGTACATTTGAAAGCGCACTCCCCCTGCGACAGAGTCACGCTGTGACCTCTGACCCCATGAGGAGGCGACCAGGTTGCCGCGAGAGGGAGTGAGAGCAACAACCTGCAGCGCGGAGTATAGCTAGGAGCGAGCTTCAAGGACTGACTACCTGGGCGGCAGGTAATTACCTCGTGTTCATTCATTAGTAGCCATGTGACCATGTCGCGCATCATGACGCCCCCGCTGTCACCCGCTGCACGTCATCCGCTGCACGTCACGCGTGCACGTCACGCCGCACGTCCGTGACAACCCCCTCTTTATTCGCGAGGGAGGGCAGTGCAGACTCACGTATGATGCATGAGTCTCATCACACTGCCTGAGAACAGAGGGCTCTCCCTGTTATCGCGCAAATTGTAGTTTAAACTTACTTTCAATGATCACTGCCTTGTAAAGTATGGAAATCACCTTGGAAAACTACCGGGAAAAATTTATTTACCAGTATTAATCCACTCTACTCTTATTATGAAAAAATAAGGGCAGGTCATGTTAGGTTACCTGCTCAAAATTACCAGACTGACACAAAGGCAATTTAAAATGACCATAGGTTCGATATTGTATAATCAAATAATAGGGTAAAATTACTAGACTGAAAAAGTTCATCAATCAAAGTAAAATATTCGAGTGCAAATAAGGCTACCTTGCTTCTGAGCACTTTGAGGAGTACCTGATTAATGCGTACGTTTCGGAATGAAAGATGAATATGTTTCTTTATTTGTAGATATGGAAAATTGCATGCAATAAACGCGCTTTTGGTTTATTCAAGGAGGAGGTAGGAAACAAATTTAAATTAAGTCATCCTTTTGCACGAAAAATACAGCTATGTTTGAAATCAATCAAATTTTGGAAAACTTTCACAACTTTTACGAATTTTGACCACAATTTGGTGTGATGCAATATTGCAGTACCCCGTGCTTACGGAAGCCATTCGAGTAGATGACCTGTCGCGTTCGGAACGTTCCGCCGAGATTTTTGTGACGCTGCCTGCAGACAGTCGCGTGATTATTATTCAAGTCTCGTACGTATTTCGGCCGGAAGGGGTGCGTGTGCCACGCGGCAGGGCAGGGCAGGGCAGGTCCGCCAGCAGGTCGAGATTAAACTATCATGCGAGTGTCAATAAGGGACGGGGTCATTAGGAATACAAACGGAACATTATCAATACTCGATATTGTCTTCACGGGGGGTCCTTGCTGTCCGCGCGGGCGAGGACAGGCGTCTGTTGGCGCGGCGGCGGCGAGTCGGATAGGCCCGCGCGAGGCTCCAACGCACCGCCTGCCCCGCGCAGTCCCAGTCACAGCAAAGTTGAATCCCAACCCTTGAGTTGGCTGCCGCCGCGCCAGTCACATAGGGTCAGTGTGGGTAATGAATGCACAGGGTAAAAACTGAACACCCCGTTGGAGCCTGTATTTGAACAAAAAACTCGCAAGTCGCAAGTGACCACTCACATTAGATCATGAAAAACACCTGAGACGAAATAAATCGCAACGTAGAGGTCAAGTGTTCAAATACCGGCTCCAGAGAGTGTTCAGTTTTTGCCATGTTCATTTATTACCCACACTGACCCCTGCTGTTCTTTTCTCAAGAGCGATGATGCTCTGCAGATTTTGGTGGTTTCTTTGTACCCAATCTGGTTACATTTCGTGACCTTGCAAAAATGTGCTATAGGCAATACTGTAATGGTTTGAATTCTGAATGCACTATTAATTATTTGAAAGTTAAATTTATTGATGTCTCGAAATTCCTTTCAAAGACGTCGTCTTTTTGACGTAAGATTGACGTACATTTGTGGAAGCATGATGACAGACGTAGATGCCCTGGTCTCGTTCATTTGGATTGGATGCTCGGCAGACTCAGTTCCATGTCCATTGCATGTGGGCCTGGTCGAGGCTGGAGGGGCAGGGCAGGGCGGGCAGGGGCGGGCAGGGGCGGGGCAGGAGGGAGGAGAGGGTGGGGGAGAACGATGGCGGCGTGCGGGCCTGTGGGCAGGGCAGCCTGCTGCCTGCCTGCTTGGCTGTCTGCCTGCCCGCCTGCCTGCCTGCCGCCTGCCTGGCTGGCTGGCTGTTCGGTGCGGCTCCATCATCGGCAACAACGCGGGAATATATCATTCTTTTATTTATTTTCACAGAAGTCTTCAACCGAAGCGTTCTATGGTTTCTCTCTGTTAAAGAAAAGCGAGCTGGTATAAATGCAAGGGCGCAGTGGCATACAAACGCAGAAAGCAAGGGTGAGAGAACAATTTCTCGGGTGATTTCAGACGTATTCCTAAACTCGTGCGTAGCTTCGTAATCATTTTAAAGAAGGCCTCAAAATGACCTCAAAATTAATTTTAACTAATTAACTTTAACTTTAACTTACTGTCTAGGATAAGTTGCTCCATACTCTGGATCTTGCCTTCTCTGTCCGCTTGGATTTTTTGGATTTTGATGTTTATCACCCTTGTATTTCAAACATTACCCATATAGCATCTGCTTGTGCAGGGTGAGAAAACGAGAACGAAGAGCTAAATATGTACGAAACATGCGGGCCTATCTTTTCCGGAAGAGCCACAAAATCAGTCGTGCTTTCCTGTCCTTTCGCAAGATATTAGCAGTCTTCCGTTCATGTCACGATTTTAAAGTGAGTTTGACGCTGAGAATTAACAGTGCGCCAAAGCTTGGTATGGGTACGGGAAAGACTATGCATTCGTACGGGAGGACGGGAATGACACGACTGACAAGAAATGAAGCAAATGCGACAACAACCGTGAAACGATTTGCGTACGTTCCATTATAGCGATCTGAATCATTTTACTTACGGAGGCATTCCAAGGTGGAGCTTTGAATAGGAAGGGCTCACTAGCGGCACGCTGGACCATATAAAGGTGCTGCCCACTAGCCTCTCGACCGCATATAAAAACGGAAAGCCTCGTCCTATAAAAGTTGATGTGACAAACTCGATTTATAATGATTAACCAATCTACAAGATTGAAGAGATGCGCCTCGCTTTGCACTTTCTTGGTCCGTCATTCACTTGAACTGTCTCATTTAACCATCCTGAAGTTGAGTTAGGAATCCACAGTTTATTTTAGCACATTTTCCGAGTTTCCACGCCGTTTACCATACAGTTAAAACGACCTCGGCTTGCTACGATTGTGTCGCCCGGAGCAGTGGTGGTGGTGGCGGTGGTGCTGGCAGTAGGCTGTCAGACAGTCGGTCAGGCCGCTTGTCAGTTGTTGTTCTGCTGACATTGCATGACAGACAAACAGAAACACCCAGTCGCGGCCCCGGAAGTAGTAGGGACGGCTCGGGGACAGGGCAGCAGCAGCCGCCGCAGGGAGCCCGGCCTAGCCGGTGCAACAGTTGGGTGGGCTCCCTTCTGGGGGCATAGAGCTGCGTTGCGAAGTGCTGAAAGGGTTCGGGTGGTGTGTACTGCTCTGAATACTTTGTATGGCACTCGGGCAGAAGTCAAGGCGTAAGATTGCAGACGCCACGCGGACTGAGGCAGCAGCAGCATGTTCATAGGGTGCATACCCCTCCGAGAGCCGCGCGAGAGCTGGTTTGCGTGCAGAAGGTGCGGGCACCTAGCAAACGCCACCGTCACGTAATCAGCAGTTTTCTTCCACAACGTAGACTGACGGATGGAGCAAAAAACAAACGAAACGCCACATGTAAGGAAAAAAAAAGATTAGAAGGCGTCACGTCAGGCAGATGTTTGCTCTGGAAGAGAATCTACGCCGAGAATCGGACACCAAATGTCAAGAATAACTTGTTTGTTGAGACTTAGTAACGTTCTGAAACATAACTAGAATTGATAACAACTTCGTTATGCTTAGTCAAAAAGTTTTTACTGCATTTTTACTTCATTTTTGTTAAAATTTTAGTAATTCTGATTATGTGTATTCAAGCTCTTAAATATTAAGAGTATGGACTGGCTTTCGCTCTTCATCAGTGCCCTGACTCAGAAATTCCTTCGTGAAGCATCCTTGGTGTGTATCGCCACCTTCCAGTGGTATGATGATTCACTCGTTTTCCTGGTGTGCCTCGCCGGGCCGGGCCTGGCGGTCTGAGACGCACGGAAGGTCGTCTGAAGAATACACCCTCCGACATTCCGATATCGTTAATGAGTGCTGAATAAAGTCACATGCAAGCCGTTGACACTGCGGGCCGCTGCCAATCCGTGTTGGCGCCCTGTGTCGAACTCTGCAACGTTCTAATCGATGCAAGCGGGGCATCTGCGTTACTCGTAATCACGTGTAGAGGATCTCAATAAAGGAGCTGCCTTCTGTGAATAATCTCACTGTAAAAATTGTAGTGATCACTTTGACGACAATTCCATGGCTAATTATTTTTACAGAAATTTCATCATAGCCGCTTGATGACATTGTCATCACCCATATACTTTTGCATAGCAGTTTGGAGCCTTATGTGATGAATAACTCGTCACAAGTGACGAACGTGCTGTCGGACTGACAAGGATTTGTCCTCAATTCTGTCGGATGAAAAAATCATCAGGATATTTATCGTCAAAGTGACGACAAATTTTCACAGTGCTTAGTTCAAACGAGAAATAATTTCTCATAACCAATCCAAGGCGCCGAAAAAAGAAAAAAGAATTGACATGATCCAAAAAGTGCCCGCAGTCCCTCAAATATGTGTTCTTTTAAAACAAATTATTGGATACTTTCGACCTGTGATGTTTAGCTCAAGACGCTGCTCTGTAAAGAGGCGCTATAGGGGTTGTCGGCGCGGGGAGGTTGGTGATGTACGACGTGGGCCCCGGCTAATCTATATTCATGCGTGCATCCCCTTTGAGGGCTCTCCAAGTGCCGCTGTGCGCCGTCTAGTGATGGGATTTGCTCGTGGAGCCCGTCAACCCGTCAGTCTGACTCGATCCCTCGAGGCAAGTTGAAATATATTGAGGGGCCTTGGCCGGGAGGGGCTCGATAGATCTCGTCCGAGGGACTTCATCGGACGCGAGTGATGGGCAGACAGACAGGCAGGCCGGTCGGGTGGAGGAAGGCTCGAGCGGGGGGATATAGAAGTTATCACGTATCCGTGGAACATGCTTTCATTGCAGCGGCGCGGAGTGGAGGAAGGGGGAAAATAAAAGAAATGACCTGATGTGCGCTGGGGGGACGGGGACGGGTACTGCCAACCTTGCCTCACGAAGACACGGCGAGCACCTCGTCTAACGGGTTCAAGGCAGCCCTGCCCTGCCCTATCCGTAGTAATTACTGGCACCCACACGTACCTTCCCATCCTCCCCAAGATTTGAGGCGGCCGGGCTGCATCTCAGATCCGAGGCAGTGGCCCTAGCCGAGCACGGCCTCTCTCGGCTTCAGGACAAGATAACAGACACTCAATTGGGAGGGGTGATTCAGTCGCGTACTCATGAGTACACTTCGAGAAACACGCGTAGCACGTATATTATCATCATGTTGTCAAATTGATTCATTTCAACCCGGCAGATATTCCTCCGCATCGCGAATACCGAAAGTTTTGTCTTGTTTTATTTATTTGCTTACACTTTCGGTCATTTCTAGGTACTTTGATTGTTTGATAACTTCGCATAAATTATCTTTAATGTTCTATTGACTTATGCCAAAAAGATATTCAATTTAAATTGTTTCGAAAACATTCGCGCTGTATCAGATACATTTCTGATATCTGTACGCGAATTTTTGAAGCTGCACCTGTGCACTGCGTCCTTATCTTTTTCCTTGCGAATATGAGCCTGGGCGAAACAGTTGATGTGATTAATGTGTTGAGCAGTGCGATACAGCAGGGACTGATATATCAATCAGAGAATATGAACCCTGTAGATAAAGATCACGACAAATGCAGCGTGACGTCATTGACCCCCCGCGATCATCGTGAACCTGAGCGCGCAACGACGATATAACGCGGCGGGGCGAGAGCCGTGTTGAGCTGTTACAGACCCGGAAAGTGTTTCACGGTCGCTGGACTAAACGCGCCGCGCCACGCCACGCCACCCCGCGCGATAAGGTGTCGGCCACCTCATCTGCAGCACACTGACCTACAGCAACACGTAATCAATTCCACATTAAACTCGAAATTGGTCAATTTTCGTCTCCTCGATGACAGACTAGGTGGCGGCGGGCGCCGGCAGGGGGCGCTGCCGACGCCCAATCCCGCGCGGTGGCGAGGAGAGGTTGGCGGCAGTGTTTACACTGTGTCCATCGCGAGGTGATGCTAATTGCCCTCCGCTCATTATTGCCTCATTATGGGGTTATGGCATGGCGCACTGCATGCCGCACTAGCCACCGCTGGCATCAAAGCCGCAGCTATAGCCGAATTATGGTAATCACGGTAATCACGGCCGAGCAGCCAGCAGCAGCCGGGGCACGTGGCAGAAAAACGGAGTCCTTACGCACAACGCGTTAAGTGAAAGTGAATTAGCCTCTTTTCTTTCCTGCTCGCCTGCTCTCCTCCGCTTTTCGGGTGTTTACTCGCCGGCAGCAATGAGGGAGCGATTTTGTGTAATTTTATATTGACCGTGGTCAAGGCTGTGATGAGAGTGCAGGCAACTCACGCGGCGTCGTGCGGAGGGAGGGAAGGGCCCGGGGGGGGGGGGGGCATTACGGAGACGGTACTGTATCGGTGGGATCACCTGTTGGCTCCGGACCGATGACGTCAACGCAGGGGCGGACTAGGGGAACGTGCGAGTGAGATGGAAGCCTATGGAGACTCGGTGAGTGCGAGAGAGAGAGAGTCGGGCAGGAATAATTCAAGCCCTATTGCATCCCTCTCTCTCGCACTCATGCGATCTCCATATGAATTCATCTCACTCGCACTGGCGGCGTGCTCGTGCGCGTCCCCGCGGCCTGCTCCTGGCGTGTGCCCCACAATAACTAGTTTGCCACTTCCTGTACAAAGTTTTGTGGCGTGTCTGTGAATGGACCGTAGATAGCATGCTCGCGAACCTCGTTTGCGGTGTCCGACGCTCTGCACACTTTTCAATCCCCGTCCGATAACGACAGGATGTGAGCCTTTAGCATCAGCTGTTCGACTTAACGCGATCTAAAACATTGATATTTTCGAATCTGCACATGTTAATCAGATTTCAGGTGTCATTTTGTTTGCGCATAGCTGATAGTGTCTGTATACAGAACTGTACAGAACATTTCATCTTCATGGTATGGAGTATTTATAGGCAAAACTATGTCGGAAATTTTCCGTATAACATTGGAGTAAAAGAGGTGCAGTATCTTATCTGTGTGGATATTATTTAATTATTTTATATATTTTGTTTTTTGCAAAAGAAGGAAAATATTTTTTTTCGCGAGTTTTCTAAGAAGAAAATCTAGATTTCTTCGGAAATGCTTTCCACTGAGTGTCTCCTGTTTTGGGTTCAGGGTACGTACTTCGGGCACAACTACGAGCCGTAAAGCCCTCAACAAACCAAACCAAACCAAACTTCGCGTTTCACACCGAGGCCGAGACAGGAACAGTCGAAGACACTGACAGTGCAAGTCGTCCTCAGGGAGCGGGGAAGGCCCCTATGGGACCGCGGAGAGGAACACCCGAGGAGCCTTGAACTTGTCACGTGGAGACGCTGTCCTCTGTGCGCTGAACGTGGGAGAGTTTGCTGAGCACGCCACCAGAGCGCGCTGCGAGCTCACAGACCTCACCACACCGTGCGTGCAAGTCTCCTGATGCTGTCCCGGCCGACCTCTGTAATGGCATCGCTCGGAGACTGTCTGTCTGACGTTTTCCCGGAGAATTCGCGCTCGGTTCCGGAAAGCAGGAGGAGTAGACCAGGCACAACAGGTGGCTCGGCTCTGCTCGGCTCTGCTCGGCTCCGCACGCATCTGTCCGTGCGCGCATCGTCAGCCCGCGGCGCCCGCACGCACCCCCAGCACGCATCCGCACCACCGCGAGTGACGCGGGAAGGGGCCGGGGGGGGGGGGGGGGGCTAGGTCTATTCTGGGGTCAAATCGACCCTCGATAGGAGCGAAGCCAGCTGATGTGGCGTATAGTAGTACAGGTTCCGAATAGGGAGTATAAAAGTAGGGACAACTTGAGCTCGTAACTTTTATTTTCATACCAATATTTCTGGGATTAGTTTTCTCCCAACGCGGCGGAACTTGCGACTGAACTGAATCCAGCAATATGATGCGAGTAGGGTCGCACTGAGTCAAGTTATTTGCCTGTGACAAGCAGCTGCGAGACAGACAAGTCTACCTAATATAGGAATGTCTGTTAATGGCATAATAATTTTGACACACACACACCTCTTCCCGATGTTATGAAGGCATCATGTAAACCACGGTGCATGAACAGGGAGCTCTGAGACACGCCGTGCGGCGAAGAGTCGAACCGTGAAAGCATCACGATATGGTCCATGAAATACATGATGTTGTTTAAAACGTATCTCACTTCACATTCACGCTCAGCAGGTGTAAATGGTCTATAAACTTCACAATATAACTGTTTAGGCTACCTACGATTTTTCATTGTAGATTCCGCCTCTGAAATGTTTGGTGCTAAAAATGAAGGAAGTCATGTTTTGGAATTGTATTACTTTCATTTTAACGACTGCCAAAGCTCTCTCTGTGGGTCACCGCGTCTGCGACACGAATAGTGCTGAGTTAGAGGAAAAGGGGGGGGGGGGGGGGGGGGGG
>CABIKL010001960.1:0-13727 GCA_902196195.1 Aptinothrips rufus
GTTGACGACAAAAAGTCTGAGTGGCAGGCGTGAGGTTCGCAGCGCGAGGGATAGGCTGGTCCCAGTGTCCTTGGAAACAGCCCCAAGCCGGCGAGAGGGCGGCTCGGTAGGCTGGAGAGGCCTCTAGGGGTTGGCAACGCCCACCCCCTCCCCCTCCCCTCCAGCCGCCCCTTTTCAAGGCCAACGCGGCGCGAGGACTGACCTCGCCTAGCAGCCGTACGTACCTCACTCCGCTGCCAACACACAGAAAAAAAATCAAAAAAATGTATACCTGTATACTTTCAAAAAGTATAGTAGGGGGTGTACTTCTGTAGAAGTGTAGTTTGCATAAAATCGCCATAACAGAAGGGAAGCAAAAGCGTACTTGTAAAAGTATACTTGCGATATACTTCTGTAGAAGAGTTTTTGTACACCTTTGTGTTTTCAGTGCAGGGTGGCACCAGGCGCGGGGTGGGGTGGGGCGGGTCCGCGATCGGGGCAGAGTGTCTCTTGGGCCCAGTGAGAATGGATCAGAGTGGAGGGTTCTCGATTGTAGGCGTTCGCGAACTTTGATCACACTGCAAATGTAGTACATATTTTTGTTTTGCCTTTTTTTTTTGTCACATTATTTTCTATTCCTGATTCGGCGGGTACCATGATGAAAAGAAGCCATCGCTCTTTTAACGTGATGATAGTCGCTTTTAAGATGTGATAGAAACTCCTCGTATTTTAAAAGTGCATTTTCGTTGCATTGTCAATATCAGTGTACGCTTACATGTTTGCCACTTTTGCCACGCAAACTATGTCCGCTGATGTTTTCCTCGGTGCTTCGCAGGTCACGTACGCCGTGGTGAGCGGGGTGCGTGGGCGGGGGCGGGGGCGAGCCGATAGCACTCTTCTTGACGCGCTGCCACGCCGCGGCGTGTCGGCGTTAACGGCACGACGTCAAACGGAATGGTTTTCTGAGTTTTTACCGCCTATTTTATTCAAAATTTCCACGGTTACTCTTGGAAATGATGCCACTTCACCCTAGCCCTCCACAATGCACAGGGACATGAGGATGTGCTGCGGGGTGGTCGCGGTGGGGCGGAGCGGGGGCGGGGGGCGGCGCGCGGCACCAAGGCCAAAGTCACCGGAGGGCTGGAACAGGCGGGTGGGGTGATAATCGACTGGCGAGGTCGACAGGGCTGAAGGCGAAGAGAGGGTGGGGAGGCGCGGAGGGGAGGGGGCGGCGCGGGAGGACATGGAGCTGAGCGGCGGGTTCAAGGCCAAATAGGTACAGTGCTCGCTGGCCTAGCCCAGCCCAGCCCAGCCCAGCCCAGCCCAGCCCAGCCCAGCCCAGCCCAGCCCAGCCCAGCCCAGCCCAGCCCAGCCCAAGGCACCCTACGCACAAATCGATACGCACGCGGCTCGCGGGGTGGGTTGCTAGGCGCTGCGCTGGGTGCTCGGGGGCAGGCCGGGCAGGGCGGGGCAGAGCAGACCCTGGACTGGACTGGGTCTGATTATGCTATAATGCTCTTCTAACAGGCGCTGGAATCGATAGTGAAAGTAGAATGGGCCACGCTGTCACACTCGAAAGGCTGGTAACATGTCGAGCTGCAGCCTCTAGATATAATGGCGGCTCTTAAAACCTCAAGACTTCTTTTCCTTTCGAGCATGGTGATGCCGATTTAACCTCTCCGCGTGAGGTCAAGGGCAACACTCGAAATATACCCGAGGGGCCGTCCGTTAATTCCGCGATCGAGAAGGAAGTGGTTGATTGGCAGTCACTTCTCCCCAGTTCTAGCTCCAGAACATGGGCAAATTTATGCGGAACCGAGGGGTCAGGGTGCATGACTATGTAATCATGTGTACAAAATTTCGGTATTTTTATTGTTAAAAATATTGATATTTTACATCGCTTTTGAAAGAAAATGAAGATTACCGGAGCTAATCTGTATTGCAATTGTCATAACCAGGTTAAAAACGCAAAAAATTTTACCCCTATAGTCGATATTATTGCTTGTCATCCGATGAAGCCAATGTTATCATGTAATCATGTAGTCACGTCGAGTGACTGTGACTGACCCCTCGCGTGCGGAACCCTATGCTTGCTTTTACTTGAAATCTGCAATGAGCGTCGTTGCTCAATCTTCCGGGTCGTCAACGCTCTTACAACCAACGGCCATATCACTACATGCGTGCCGTGACGCAGACACTTCAATTTCTTTGAAATCCAAACTTGCTACTAGATATTTTGACGAAACGAAGCTGCAGTGAGTGGGTCCGTTCAGGTCGAATGGAATAAGTCTAGGAGGGGTTGTGCAGACATCACTCAAGAAACGACTGCTGCGCATCTCAAGACGAAGATGCGTCGATTGAAACTGGAATGCGATCTGGCTGGACAGGCGGCTTTATTATAAAGTATCATTTATAGCTCACATTGCTTTTACATTCATCGCAGTAAAACTCGGCCGTGCTGTGGTCACCGGGCGAAAGAGGAATTGGACTTTCGTCAGTCGGAGCGAAACGATGTGTCAGCAGTGGGATAGGTCAGCGAAGAGACGCCACTGATAAGGTGCAACAATACAGGACGAGCACAACAAAATCAACAACAGGGGGAGTCACTTCGTGGGCTTCTGAAATAAACTTATACGCTATACACGCAAGAGCGTCATAACATCGTAAGAAGCTAAATTAAACCCTGAAATATGGGTTGAAAGTAATGCCGCAAATAATGCAAAATGACTCAACGCGAGAATTTTGACAAAACGCGCTTGCTTCGTACAAAGAATTTTCTTCGAATTACGAAGAATTTTAAGCATAACTTACATAAGCTTACGAAGAATTTTCTACGTAAGAACGTAGGATTCTCTTCGTATCACAAAGAATTTTCTTCGTATTTCCAAGAAACCTGCTTCGTATTACGTATGCTTAAAATCCTTTGTAAGGTTTTAACAGTGCTGGAATTCGAAACCATATTGGCACATATCTCGACGTGCTTTAACCATCACGTTCTCAGCGTGAACATAAATGACAGAAATCTGTTCAATCGTTTACTGTGTCAGCCTCGTCCACGACACGATAACTACAACTCTGTACAGTATCAGAGCGAGCCATCCGCAGCACGACATGCATGCTCGTAGTGGAAATATCCTGCGATTTAGCGGCATTGACCTGATATCCTCTAAAGGTACTATTGAGTTAGGTCAGGGTCCGGGGTGCTGACCCACATGACCTCCAGGATCCTGTTCCTGGGACTTGATCTCCTCTACTCTCGACCCAGTGCGCGCGGGCTCACTCATCTCCGCGTGACGAATATCTATGTTAAGCGACCTTGTGGGTGACCTTGTAGGTGACCTTGGGATAAGGTCCTATCGTAGGACCCTGCTCGCCGCTATGACTTCACTAGGAACTCCTGCGTCTCTCGTTCAAAGTCGTCGCTCAAGAAAACACGTTGCTACCACTATTTGGTCACGTGACATCAGTCAAGTCACGTCAAAATTATGTCCCTTTTCTGTCAAATTTTTGTCCAAATGTCGAATAAATGATGTCACGGTGAGGTCTGTCTTGATTTTACTGTCTTGTTCAGGTCGAAAGTGCGAACGCCGAAAGGAGGCACAGAAACCACAAACGCCTTGGCGTTACAGACAAGTATTGGGATAGGTCATTCTGTCGTGAGGCGGAATAAGGCGTCGTCGAGGCCCGTCCCATCCCGTCCCGACCGGTGACATGGCTGCGAAACAAATAACAGACGAGCAGTACGTTGGCAGCATCGACACCGCAGGTGTACCAACATGACGAGAGAGCCAGTGGTCACCTGAGAGCTGATGGCACGGCGTCCAATCAGAAGTGCGGCCCCTGTCGGCTAGGCAACCACTTCTAGGCCTACTCGCTCGTCTCTCATGACTGCGGCGGTGCGGCAGGCGTGCCAATCGCAACGCATCGTATGACCGCGAGGATTCAAAAGTGCACTTGACGCTCGACCTCACGACGCTCCCCAAGACTAAAGACCTGGATACTTGGCAAAGAAACGCGATGCGCGCAATTTCTCATACCACGCCTTTAGTTGTCATACCGTACTGGTGCGGCAGTCGCAGCAGTTGTCTCCCCAGCCACTAGTAAAGATGGCGGACTAGGCGGGACAGCCTGCGCGTTTCTTTGCCAGAGTATCCAGGTCTTTACCCAAGACTAGAATCGCAGTGAGGGCTCTCAGCTTCCCAGCGGGACAGGGGACACCGCGGCTCCACGTGCGACTCCTCCTTATCCATCCACGAAGGACGAAGGGCTCATAAGTAACTGCACCGAAGAACGTTTACATCACTGAACGAAAACAATTAGTAATGAAACTCTCATTTAACCAAAGTGGTTGTCGGATTGGTGATATTTTTCACAACTCACAGTAAGATATCGGCTAGATATTCGCTCCAAAAGTTTCGTCAAGTGATGACAAAAAAAAAAAAAAGAAAATTACACTGGACATTTTACAAAGAAGGTTTAAATACAGGGTGGCTGCTGGCCAGCGCCGCAAAAGCCCCCACGCTCCACCTGCTCCACCACTCACGGCCTGCCCTTACCCGCAACGTCAGCAGAGTGTCATTTCAAAGTCAGTCAGCATACGCACAGCCATGGGCGCATGGATGTTTTAGCAAGGGAGTTGGTGTAAAAGAGAAAGGAAGAGAAGGAAGGGGCCTCCGGGCTGTCAGGGATGACCAGAACAGAGAGTCGTTAACCGTAGCCGGTATGCGAACTGGAGACTCAGCGTCG
Source organism: Aptinothrips rufus (assembly GCA_902196195.1). NCBI lineage: Eukaryota > Metazoa > Arthropoda > Insecta > Thysanoptera > Thripidae > Aptinothrips > Aptinothrips rufus. Next base: position 4,726 of record CABIKL010001960.1, read on the forward strand.
CATACGCGAAGTAAACTCATCTGAGAAAATTACCATACAAAAGAAATTCAGTCCAGACATATCACTTCTTTTTGTTTTTGACCGACCGCTCCCTCCCCCCTCCCTTCTTTTTCGGGAAAATGGCATACCTTCCCTCGTGCACGGTCCAGTTTGTACAGTTAACTGAGCCAAGTAAGTTCTTAATGGACGCCCCCCTACATGGCCCCATAAATTGTTATTTTATTTCGAACCAAATTTTAGTGCGAGCGCTGACTGAGCAAACTACCTTCATCTCGTGTGAAGTCTGGTGATAGAAACAGCAAAATGTGCCGTCGTAGCTCACGATCAAATCTGCTCGGCCAGCGTTCTGTTCTCCGAGTCGACGCCGAAAGAGGCGGTCAGTCAGCGTTTCTAGTTCGCCGTACCGTCCGCGACGCTGCACCCCGCAGCGAGGCGATACGCGGGCGGAGCAGAGCATCCAGTTCAGCCCTCACCCCGCTGCAGTGCGCTGTGCCGCGTCGCTCGACCTCAAGGAGAGAAACTCCCACTGCGCCACGCCACGCCACGCCACGCTTCATTATACATCGCGCATTATGTCGCAGTGATGCAGGGCCCACGGTCCCCAGCACCCTCAGGATAAGGTGCCCCCGCCCAGCCCCGTGCAGGAGAGCAGTGACGGGGACGTGTCACGGACAGGGTCATCCCAGAGGAGAAGCGGCTCCACAGCAGGTAACTATTTTTTCGTTTCGTTTCGACAGGAAAGACGAATCTGGCGAGCGATCGCCCTTACAAAGCAAACCAACAAAACTGTTATGTCCACAATATGAAAAATCTTACAAGCGAATTGTCGTCACCCATTTCTGTGATTAGTCCAATCACTTCGGCAGGTAATACTTACCCAAGAAACGATAGCCTGGACTTGGCCTACGCGTATTAGCGTTGCACAACTCAAACAGGGAGACTGCGCCGGCGAACCAGTGCTGGCGAACCAGTAAAAAATAATACCTGTTTTGGCTTGCCCTTCCCCAGAAACAGGGGTGAAGTAACACCAGTTTTGGAACTTTTGGGGGTTATTTTGAGAGCTATACCAAAATGATCAGGACAATCTGAAACGCATTCCTACATAATCTTCCAAACGAGCCCCAAAAATTTTGAAACTGGTGTTCCTTCATCCCTGTTTTGGGGGAAGGGCTCCTCAAAACAGGTATTATTTTTTACAGTGTGCTTGACAGTTGAACGAGCGGGGGAAAAAAGAAGAGGGGTGGAGGGCACATAAACAACAACAAAAAATGGTTCAAATGTCCTCAAAAAGACTAAATTCTGGAGAAATGAAACGTGCGGCGTTTGTTGACTCTGACTCACTCGCCTATTGGCCATGATAGTTTACTGTTCCACATACAGTACCCTACGCCGAACACACTAGCGCGCGCCTCGATCAGACCAACCAACTGGAATGTGTAGCAAGATGGCCTTGCCCTCCGAGTCAGATTTCATAATTCACATCGATGAAACGTTCGCGCTTATTATTATAACGACTATATTTTTGATAAATACATTCGCATATATAATATGTATTCAAGTGCTTCCTATTTATTTCTGACTCTGGTCTGTCGTCACTTTAGGTTAGGTTAGGATAGCCCAGTCATGTAAAGATCAGTAAAGAGGACGTTTTATCGCCGTGTAGGGCTACTCTATCCTTATTGACCTAGGTCGGGTGATCGGCATCGGAATCAGCAAGTATCTCGACATCAGTGCGGTCTCTGGAGGGTGTTCTATTGACGAGTCATTGTGTCACAGGTTCCGTCGGGATGCGCTGGCGGCTGCTGGCCCTGTGGGCGCTGTCCGCAACCCTCCTGGTTGTCGCTGGGGAGGTGCACGTCGAGCACGGAACAGCCGAGGCGCCTCCTCTCCCGACCGCGGCCCCGGCCGCTGCGGGAGATGGCCTCGGGGCGGCGAGCCTCGACAAGACACCTGCAGCTCCACGGCAAGAGGGCGCCGATGGACATGAACGATCTCCGAGTTCAAAAGAAACAGGGGAGACAGACGACAATTTGTTTTCTTCGTCCGCCCCCAGTCCAGACCACGCGCCGAGTTCGGAGGAGGGGGGCGCTAAAGACTCCCCCCTGAGTCTGGACCAGACTGTTCTCCCGGAGATCACGGGGGCTGGGGACTCGGCCTTGAGTCTGGAGAACGCTCCTCCAGCAGCGTCCAGCGAGGACGGGACGGGACACGATCTAATCTCCTCACCCCCAGCGGATCAGTCGGGAGAATTCACAGCCGATCACAGTTTGGAGACTGGAGAAGTCACCAGTGAACCACCCGTCGCACAGAGAGAAGAAAATGGTTCAGATATGCCAATTTCGTTGGAACAGAGTGAAAACGCTGCTGTAAGTCTGCCTCTGAGTGGAGAAGAAACAAAAACACTGATTGAAAACTCTGATTTGAAACTGGAGGAAGCTGGCAAGGGCGCTACTGACTCAATGACCATTGAACAGGCGATTGAAGGCGCCAGGAACATTCCCCAGCGTACAGAAGAGACTGTGTCGGACGCACCCACGAGTGTGGAGCTGACTGACGATCGTGCGGAGATCAACACTCCAGGATTACAACAAACTGGAGAAGGTGCAACTGACTCACTTCTTAGCCTGGAACAGAGTGGAGAGGGTGTCGAGAACAACCCACCGAGCCTGGAACAAGCTGGAGAGGCTACAACCGACTCAGTTCTTAGCCTGGAACAGCGTGGAGAGGGAGTCGAGAGCAACCCTCCGAGCCTGGAACAAGTTGAAGTGAGTCCTGAGAACAAACCCTCAAGCGTGGAGCAGAGCGGAGAGGCTGCAGAGGGCCGGCCTGGGGAGGGGAGGATGGACCCCGAGGACGCTCCCCGCGCGCTGCACGAGGCTCGGGAGACGCTGCAGCGGACGCTGGACCAGGTGATGCTGGAGGCCGAGAGGATGGCGCACAAGGCAGCCCTCGAGGACCCGGAGGAGGAGGAAGAGCAGGGCCCTGGAGAAGACGAGCAGGACGCTGAGGACGACGGCGAGGACCCCGTCGACAAGACGCGCGCCGAGCTGCGCAGGACCCTGGAGGACATGCTGACCGTGGCGGAGCAGGAGGCGCTGCTCAAGGCGATGGCCGGCGAGGAGTACGACGACGAGGACGACCTCCACTACGAGTCCCCCGCCAGGCCGGAGCTGGTAGAAGGTAACATCATACCCGAGTACCAGGAGACCAGCGCGCAGGGTACCCCCGCCGCGAAGACGGAGAAGGCAGACACCCCCAGCCCTGGGAGTGGAAACGAGATGGAAGACAGCCTGACGCCTCCACAGAGCGAGGAGGACCCGGCGCTCAGCGGATCAGCGACCAAGACGGAGCCTCCCGGTGCTGCAGTTCCCGACACGGAAACTTCCACAGCTTCAGAGGAGGACTGGCGACACTTGGTGGTGCCCCTCTCCGAGTACTCGCCGCCGCCAGCCGACTGGGACGCTCAAGAGGAGGCCGTCATCGACTTCAAGCCGGCGGCAGCGCCAGGAGAGGGTCCAGGGGCGGCCTCAGGGGTGGCGAGCGCTACTATCGACGGGGACACGACGCGCGAGATCGCGTTGCCCGAGGACGTGGTGGAGTCCGCCGTGGCGGCCGCCGCCACCCTGCAGGCCGACCGCAGGCTGCAGAACGGCGAGGAGGTCTGCCCCTCGCCGCAGCCCACCCCGCTGCGGCTCCCCGCCCTGCCCAACTCGGCCCCCGGCTCGGACAACCCGCAGTGCGCGCGGGACTCGCGCATCCTCGACCGCCACATCAGGAACCACACGCTGTGGGCCGTGCAGAGTAAGTGACACGGACACGCACTTCAGACCTGGTCTCTAGGGTCAGTGTGGGTAAAACTGAACACCCCTCTGGAGCCGGTATTTGAACCAAAAACTTGCACGTGACCAGTCATATGAGATCTTGACAAATACCTGAGACGAAATAAATCGCAATGTAGAGGTCAAGGGTTCAAATACCGGCTCCAGAGGGGTGTTCAGTTTTTGCCATGTGCATTTATTACCCACATACTGACCCTATTTGTTGAAGTCCTGGTGTTCCAACTACCCGTCCCCGCCCTACAGTGCAGGATGCGGGTGCTGGCGGCATCACGGGGCTGCTGGAGGGCAGCATCTACCACCTGGGTGACTTCGACGAGTGCATGGACGTGCTGGGGCCGGTGGGTGCGCAGTACTGCATCGCCAAGGTGCACATCAACGCGCCGCCCCGCACGTCCGACCATCGGCACCACCCCGACAGCGCGCCCGACCCCATGCAGTCCGTGTGGAACCGCATCAAGGTACGATCCTCCACATCTCTCTCCCCAGGAGCGGAGCTAAAAGTGTGGGAGAGGGAAGCACAATGTGCGAACCTGACGTACACCTGGCCTCGTTATCTCAGTCGAACTCGGGAATCTTTGTTTGCATGCCACTGTTGTTGAGTTGACAGCACTGGTGGGGCCGCTCCACGTGTTACGTATTGGCAGCACGAGGACGAACCGTTGCAAAAGTGTTGTTGTTTTGGCAGCACGAGGGTGAGCGGTTCCTAAGTGTTGTTGTGTTGGCAGCGCGAGGGTGAGCCGTTCCTAAGTGTTGTTGTGTTGGCAGCACGAGGGTGAGCCGTTCCTAAGTGTCGTTGTGTTGGCAGCACGAGGGTGAGCCGTTCCTAAGTGTCGTTGTGTTGGCAGCACGAGGGTGAGCCGTTGAGCCGTTCCTAAGTGTTGTTGTGTTGGCAGCACGAGGGTGAGCCGTGGCGACTGCCCCTGGACTCGCTGCACGTGGCGCTCTGTGCGCCGGCCAGCTGCAGCCCTCGGGACCTCCAGGACAGCGTGCAGCGCGCCCTGGACGAGCACGCGAGCTGCTCCCGCCTGCCCGTCAGCTACACCGTCACCGTGCCCGACACGCTCTGCACCTCGGCCTCCAAGCAGCGGCCGCCCTTCTCCGGCGGCGAGGTCGCCTACATGTGAGTGCCCGCCTTCCTCAAACCTCAAACCGTTATTCCTGAACTTCGTTTCAAAACGTCTTTACTTTGTTCTAAGCGAGGCACGAGGCGAGGCATAGTCTTAATAAAGCAAAAGCTTTTGCTCGCTTTTGCTTGAGACAAGTATCGAATTCTTGTTCTGCCTGTTTTTGAAGGGAATGAAGTTGCCTTAATAAACTCCTAACAAAGTTTACGTGACGTGAGTTCTGCTTTTACTTTCAGTATCTTTAATAGTCCAGTACCTTTCTCATTTTTTCCCCCTAGAATTCTTGTAGTCTTCTTCCTCTTATGTGCACTTGCTGGGACGTTGATCGACTACTTCGCAACGAAAAAGAGTAAGTAACCGTCAACACTACCCCTTTGCCCTTCCCACTTTCTCTAGACGTGAGTAAAAGTGCTTGTCACGAACCCTGATCTGAAATTTTTACGAGAAAATAAAAATAGAATTGAAGGAAAGAAAAACAAGGAATTATTGAATTTATCGTTTTTCTAAGAAACGAATAAAAAAAAGATCTAAACAACATGAACATAAGTTGTTATTTTGTCTAATTATTTTCTTGAAATTTTTCTGACGGGGCGTCATATGTCTACTTGTCGCGCTGGGAGCTGACCTGCTCTGTTGTCGCAGAGGGCTGCGCGCGTGGCCTGCTGCTGCTGTTCTCCCTGCGTCGCAACTGGCGCATGCTGTCGAGGGATGACCCGCGCCCCATGGGGCTGGACCTGGACCCGCTGTCCGGCGCGCGGACAGTCAACATGCTGGTCCTGGTGCTGGCACACCGCGGCTTCAACATGCTGCGCGGCCCCGTGCACAACTACAACCACTTCGAGGCGGTGAGCGCGCCTCGCCAGCCTGCACAGCCTGCAGGCTGTCACTGTGAAAAAGAAAAGGACCAGGTTTGGGGAGTCCTAAGGGGTGAAGAAATACCAATTTCAAAAATTTCGGGGACCGTTTTCAGGATTATGTGGAAGTGCATTTTAGAGCGTCCTGATCATTTCGGCACAGCTCTCAAAATGACCCCGAAAGATTCCGAACCTGGTCTTACTTCTCCCCTGTTTCTCGGGAAGGGCTCCTCAAAAAAGGCTTTTTTTTTTCTTTTTCACAGTTCGGCACAGTTCTCATTTCAGGGAAAGCGAATTTCCCGTTGGTACTTATATTATTGTAAAAATTGTGAAAATCTGAGAAAGTTTCCTGAAATTTGGGTCTTATCACACGTTTTTCACCCGAGTATTGCAGGACTGAGTGTTCGGTGTGTCACTCGTGCCTCAGATGCCGCGCCGCCTGATGCAGACCGGGGCGACGCATGCGCAGCTGTTCGTGGACACGTGCTTCGTGATGAGCGGGCTGCTCGTGTCGCTGCTGGAGCTGGCCAAGAACCACGCGAAGGTGACCAGCGTGGCGGGCAAGCAGCACGACGACCGACCCAACCTCATGGCCGCCATGGTGCACCGATACGTGCGGTCAGTACCCGCGGCCTGCCCCTGCCCCTGTCCTAAAGATCTGGATACTGGGCAGAGGAAAGCTTTGCGCGTGATTTCTCATACTACGCCTTTAATTGGCATACTGGGCTGGCGCGGCACCCAACCTCATGGCCGCCACGGTACAACGATACGTGCGGTCAGTACCCGCGGCCTGCGCCCCGGCCCCGCCGGCCTGTCCTATAGATACTGGGCAGAGAAACGCGATGCGCGTAATTTCTCATACCACGCCTTTAGTTGGCATACTGGGCTGGCGCGGAAGTTGCAGCAGTCACTAGTTTTCACTGAACGGGACAGCCAGCCATCGCGTTTCTTTGCCCAGTATCAGCCAGGTCTTCGGCCTCTGGAGGGGGGCGCCTGCGGATCGGAGGGTAGGCAGCCCGCTCCACCGCCGTGTGTCTGGGGCGGCATCAGGCTGCTTCCTCCCTGCGCTGCTAGCTGCGCCGCTGGCTGCAAGTCACGCCCCCCTCCCCATGTTCCAGGCTGACGCCGAGCTACGCGATGGTGGTGTTCTTCTACGCGTCCATATTCTGGCGATTCGGGTCGGGCCCCTTGTGGGATCAGGTGATAGGCCACGAGAGCGAGGCCTGTGCCAAGTACTGGTGGACCAACATCTTCTACGTCAACAACTACATCAATTCGGAGAAGCTGGTAAGAGATTCACACTCGTAGAAACAATCACAATGCAACTGACTACAATCACGGATTGTGCGTCATTATTTCTACAATCGGAAGTTGTTGTAAATTTCTCGTCCAGCCCATATTCGGTACAAAACTTTAGTGTGCCCGGAATATTTTTAACTTCAAATTACAATAAATGCCGTATCGTAAATTCTAGTTCTTCTGCTTGCGCTTCTTCTTTTTCTTCTCCGCTGTGCAGATTGTTGTGAGTGGTTCCAGTTTGGTTCGCAGCGCATGTTCCAGTCGTTGTACCTGCCCGGTGACCTGTACCTCTTCTTCTTGTTGTTATTCTCCCTTGTGCAGCTTGCTGTGAGTGGCTCTGGTTTGGTTCGCAGTGCATGTTCCAGTCGTGGTACCTGCCGTGTGACCTGCACCTCTTCTTCATCGGCACCGCCCTCACCTTGCTGCTGGCTCGCCACCGCAGGACAGGGCTGGGCTTCCTGCTCTTCTTCTTCCTCGTGTCCATGCTGGTGCCCTTCTTCATCACCCTCCTCGGCCGGAAGCCAGCCCTCCTCGAGATGTTGCCAAGGTGAGTGTGTGAAGCGTAAAGTTCGTCGACAACTCAACCGCCTAATTTTACTTTTACAATTATTGTGGCAGTTGCAGTGTGTGCGCTTTGAATGAATCGCCTTATTTCAGTAGCCTCCTATGTAAAACATTAATTAATTCGACTCCTGCCGCGTGCAGTTTGTTCCAAGCGCCCGATAGGAGCGACAACTTCCGGACCATGTATGCCCCGACTCACATTCGAGCCTCCCCCTACATGGTGGGGTTGCTGGCGGGCTACCTGTTCCAGCGCCTGTCTCTGAGGCACAAGGAGGAGAGGTTCACTCAGGTAAGCCTAACTCACAAAATGCCACACTGAACCAGCCAAGCCCAGAACAGGTCAAAACGACGTCAAACGCACCTTTGTTCAAGTCGAGAAAACATTGAGATGACCTCAGGGAAAGTCCATTTAAGCCCTTCTAGACGTCGTTCGACTGTTCTGTGAGGTGAATCGCGGTATAAATGAAGCCACACTGTAAAAAATGTAAGTCTTCATGTGATGAAATGTCGGATGAAAAGCTAGTCATGTTTGCGTCGTCAAGAATATTGGTAGAAGTTTTATCATGAAAAGAAATCGAGTAGCAAGTGTCGTTTTGAGCGAATTTCTAGCTATGATGTCTTAGTGTCTATTGTTATTGGCGAAAATATCATCAGCCTGACAAGCAGTCACATCAAACAGCGGACTACTCACAGTGAGATAGGCCATTAAATCTTTTTTCTCTTTCTCTTTTCAATTGTTCCAGGGAGTGACATGGCTGCTGTGTCTCGGCGGGGTAGCGCTCACCACCGCCTCCCTCCTGTCCTCCGTCGTGTTCTACGACCCCGACATGAAGTACAACGGCGTGGCGGCGGGGCTCTACGCCGCGCTGTGTCCAGTCGTCTGGTCCGTCGGCGTGTGCCTGGTGCTCGCCAGTCTAGTGCTCGGCAGCAAAAGTAAGCTAAACTCAAGACATTCAATTCAAGTCGCCGCAGAGCAGGGAAGTCCTACGGCCTTTTCACTTAAAGAAACTAAAATTATTTTTGCCGTTTATTGACCACACTCTTCGATTAGAACTCTTTATGTTGATAGGCCGTCTCATCCGTAAATTACGTGATCCCAATGTATATTTTCAGAATCGTGATAATTTGACGATTCCAGAGAGTACCGCACAAAAACGAGAGGGAGGTCACGAACACGTCATGCTGATGTCGTCGCAAAGTCATCACTTGTGACGTCTCTAATATGCCGACTTGCAATATTCCATACACTATTCGAATAAAAGGGACCAGAGTCCAGATATTCCCAGAAGAATTAACGATATCAAACTCAGGACAGGTGCTAA
>CABIKL010001961.1:0-13723 GCA_902196195.1 Aptinothrips rufus
TTTTCGAGTGGTTACCCCTTGGCTCGTGGTCCTTGATCGTGCCCCAGGCGGGGCCGCGGGCGGGGCTGCTTGGCCGCTTGGCGCTATACATAGCCCAGTAGTATTGTGGCGGGTGTTACTGTGATCGCAGAGAATTGCACTGCTGCCATTGCGGCCGGAGGGAGGAAGGGATTGGGCGTTGACCCATAGTGGGAGTCCTTAGCCCTTAGGGCAGTCCTTAGCCCTTAGGGGAGTATTTGGGGGTGGGGGTGGGGGGGACAACGGGACATTTGCCCCCCCCCCCCCCCCGCCCCCCATGAAGGATCGGCGCCCGAAGAGGGTCAATTTTTGCACTGCATCCCTGTAAGTAGGCAATTTTCGGTACAATGCCCCCTCCCTCCCCCCAAAAAAGTCAGGTCTGGATCCGCGACTGTCCGCCGCGCCGCAGTCACGTGACGACGACGGGTGCTTTGAAAGTTTTAAGGAATTTTCGTGGGAGATCCGCTTGACACTCTGGTTTGCACCTACAATTCTACATTCCACGTCGATACTGCGTCCTGTTGGCTTACTGAGGATGTCTACTTTTGTTCCTGGGCGACCAGAAGTTTTGATTCCTTGTCTCGTCTCTGGTTGTTGCAGCGCGTCTACTACCTGTCCCTGGAGTACTACATGGGACGCTCCTTGCAGAACACCATGATCAACCTGGGCATCCAGGGTGCCTGTGACGAGGCTATGTACCAGGTGAGTTAGCCTCGCCCCATACCCCGCGCTCTCCAAGCTGAGCACTTCTTTTGGTGTAGCATTTATTTTATTCCGATTTGTTTTTAAAATTGAGCAAAACTTACATAATGCTAACTAGTCATGAACAATTTAAATATTTCAACGAACTTTTCGCGGAAGTACCGTTTGGAACATCCTTTTTTTAGACCAAGTTCCAAAATGACAGTCACAGGCTGAGTGAGGGTGTGCTCTTGTTTCCAGGTCGGTCTGGACATCGAGGAGCTGGAGGACCTGGAGGAGGACGCCGGTCTGGGTAACGGTGGTCTCGGCCGTCTGGCGGCGTGCTTCCTGGACTCCATGGCCACCCTGGGACTGGCCGCCTACGGCTACGGCATCCGATACGAGTACGGCATCTTCGCCCAGAAGATCAAGAACGGCGAGCAGGTGAGGGACTTACTTTATTTTTTAGGAAACTGCATGGTTTTAACACAAATTTCGAAGATTTTCGATTCTTCTCAAATTTTATCAATTTTCAGATGAATAAGTATGGGTTATCTTGATCAGTTTAAGTGGATACAAAGTGGAATTTATTGCGTTGAACTTTTATGTGCACTGTGTGGGAGCAGCAACATTTCCTGCATTTCGTACCTTTTCATATATCTTTTTATTCATCTCCCTTGAAGCTTTTGTATGTTGGCTATCGCTCGCTGACGTGTTACTCTCCGTGCCTGCTTCCAGACTGAGGAGCCTGATGACTGGCTCAGGTTCGGCAACCCCTGGGAGAAGGCCCGTCCCGAGTACATGCTGCCCGTCAACTTCTACGGCCGTGTCGAGGACACCCCCCGAGGCAAGAAGTGGGTTGACACCCAGGTGAGTGGGAACCCTCCGAACTGGCCGCCTGTTCTCGTCTGAACGGCATGACCGTCCTTTCTCGGTGACTCTGAGCGCCTGCAGCATAGGCAGCCCCCGGGCTGCATGCACCGGTGCACCGTGGTTGCCTGCCTACCAGGCTCTCACACGCTGTCTGTTTCAGGTGGTGTTCGCCATGCCCTACGACAACCCCATCCCCGGCTACGGTAACAATGTTGTCAACACCCTCAGGCTGTGGTCCGCCAAGTCTCCCATTGAATTCAACCTGAAGTTCTGTGAGTGTCTGCATGCATACAGGTCTTGAAATTTTGTGTAAAAATGTAACTAATTTTTTGTTTTTGTTTTAAATTTGTTTTAGTCAACGATGGTGACTACATCCAAGCTGTGCTAGATCGTAATCTTGCTGAGAACATCTCCAGAGTTCTTTACCCCAACGACAACTTCTTTGAGGGCAAAGAGCTGCGTCTGAAGCAGGAGTACTTCATGTGCGCTGCAACTCTGCAGGTAAGCATTTTTCAATTTACTTCCCACTTCCCACTTAACATTCGGTTCGATACCAACTGTTTTCTTTTTGCCTCAGGACATCATCCGCCGTTTCAAATCATCCAAATTCGGTAGCAAGGAGGCTGTACGCACCAACTTTGATATGTTCCCGGACAAAGTAGCAATTCAACTGAATGATACTCACCCATCTCTGGCTATTCCTGAGCTGATGCGCATCCTCATTGACATTGAGGGCTTGAGCTGGGAGAAGGCTTGGGACATCACAGTCCGCACTTGTGCCTACACCAACCACACTGTGCTCCCTGAGGCCTTGGAAAGGTGGCCCTGCTCCATGCTGGAGAGCATTCTGCCCAGACACATGCAAATCATCTACCACATCAACTTCCTTCACCTCGAGGTAAGCCTTAGAGTAATGGCCCTATTTTGGGCCACTGGCCCTAATTCGAGCCACCCCCTTCAAATCATTTGCTGGCAACTCTCGATTCCAAACGACATGGAAATTTTCAAGTTCACATTGTAAACTCTTTAATTTTTTTGTGGCCTAGGACCTGATGTAGCCTGCAAGTAATTTAAAGGGGACGGCTCGAATTAGGTCCAGTGGCCCGAAATAGGGCCAGTACTCTACTTTTAAGCTTGTTCTAACCCATTTTGTGCTTTTTCTAACTTGAATTTTTCCTTGCAGAATGTTACGAAGAAGTTCCCTGGCGATGTGGACCGCATGCGGCGCATGTCGATGATCGAGGAGGAAGGTGAGAAGAGGGTGAACATGGCACATCTCTCCATCGTTGGGTCTCATGCAGTCAATGGCGTCGCTGCTATTCACTCTGATATTCTTATCAAGAGTGTGTAAGTATTCACCATTCATCTTGTCAAATAATTATTTCATACAAAGTTGTAATTAAAATATTTTGCTTCAGCTTCAAAGACTTTGCCGAGATGAACCCAGAAAAGTTTCAGAACAAGACCAACGGTATTACTCCACGACGCTGGTTGCTGCTGTGCAACCCTGGTCTTGCTGACATTATTGCTGAAGTAAGTTGGATTCCTATCCAATGTGATAGAGTGAGATACCATCTTTCAGTACATTATTCTTTGCTTTAGAAAATTGGTGAAGACTGGACCGTTCATCTGGAACAATTAGCTCAGCTGAAGCCCTTAGCCAAGGACCCCAACTTCCAACGAGCTGTCATGAAAGTGAAGCAGGAGAACAAACTTCGTCTCGCTTCTATTCTAGAGAAGGATTACGGTGTGAAAATCAATGTCGCATCAATATTTGATATTCAGGTATGTAATTTAAATATTTTTCAGCTTTTTGCACTTTGTCATCAGTTCACAATTTTCCTTTTTTTTTCTTTTAGGTGAAACGTATTCATGAGTACAAAAGACAGCTTCTGAACTGTCTACACATTATCACCTTGTACAACCGCATTAAGCAAAACCCCCAAGCTAAATTTACCCCCAGAACTATCATGATTGGTGGCAAGGTAAGATATTTCTGTGGCTTTAGTGACACATTCGGAGATACTCAAGTTGCAGCAGTGTTCTAAATTCTACTTAATTCTAGGCTGCTCCTGGATATTATATGGCGAAAAATATCATTCGCCTCATTTGTGCTGTTGCAAATGTGGTGAACAATGACCCAATTGTGGGTGATAGACTGAAGGTCATCTTCTTGGAGAACTACCGCGTAACTTTGGCTGAGAAAATCATCCCAGCTGCTGATCTCAGTGAACAGATCTCGACCGCGGGTACCGAGGCATCAGGCACAGGAAACATGAAGTTCATGGTAAGGTTGCATCTTTGAATTGATGGTGGCACTTAATTTACACTCCATATATCAAAACCTCAACATTTTGAATTGTTTCTTCAGTTGAACGGCTCCCTCACTATTGGTACATTAGATGGTGCTAATGTTGAGATGGCTGAGGAAATGGGAAGGGAGAACATCTTCATCTTCGGGATGACTGTTGACGAAGTTGAGGCCCTGCAGAAGCGAGGCTACAATGCTTATGACTATTACAATCGCATTCCCGAGTTGCGACAAGCAGTGGATCAAATCCAGAATGGATTCTTCTCACCTGGTAACCCTGACTCCTTCCGTGATGTCGCAGATGTTCTCTTGAAATACGACAGGTAAATAAATAGCATATTTTGCTACAGTATTGGCTTGTTACACAAATGATCTGAGATATTGATATTTCTTTGCAGGTTCTACCTCTTTGCTGATTATGAGGCTTACATTAAGTGTCAAGACAAGGTCTCAGAAGTTTACCAGGTACGAATGATTTGTGTACAGACAATCAGACATTGATCTTGTCTTACTTTTCATTAATGTAATGTCTTCATTTGTATTCACAGAATCAGTCCAAGTGGGCTGAGATGGCAATCATGAACATTGCTTCGTCCGGAAAGTTCTCCAGCGATAGGACAATCAGCGAATACGCACGAGAGATTTGGGGATGCGAACCCACTTGGGAGAAACTTCCCGCTCCTCATGAACCCAAGGATGATGACAACAAATAAGAAAGACTGCCAAGATGTGTTCCTAAATAAGAAAATACTCAAGCACAATTACAATATGCAATATGGCTTGGCTCCGTGCCACACCACTTCCTGTCATTTATTTTAGATTATTAGTGCCAAAATTGTGCCATGTGATGAACTAAATAGTCCTATTTTACTATGTAAATTTTTGTTGCCGATTTTATTTAGAAATTGTATACTGTGCTGGTCATAAATTTGTAATGCCTTTACGTAAAACTAATATTGTTATCTAATTTGAATTTCATGACTCTTATTAATAGTGCTGAATTACTGCTGTACATCTAGACAGTAGGCATCTCTTAGTTTGTGCATATTTCATGATCTTTGTTTTATTTGTAATTGTTGTTAATGTAATTTTAAAGCGCCTTCATTGAAATGTGCACTTTCAATTTTTTCAGATCTTTTCAATATTTTAAATTGTGCCATATTGTTTAAGGGATGTGATCATTGATTTGAACACTTGATCTAGTGCTCATTCTGCAGAGGCATTTACACCTCTGCTGAACTGAATGGAATATTGCATGTAGTATTAAGAGCACTGCCATCCAAGTTTGCATTGTTTTCCATTTAAAACTTAAAGTTTATTTTTTATAAGCATGGTTTTATGACCTTTTCTCCAATGTTTATGCATTGATTTTTGCCATGTTAAAACTAGTCTAATGAATAAATTTCTTTAAATTTCTTCAATGTTTTTCAAGAACTTTCCCATTCTACTGAGCAAGTCATCATTGCTCATTGCTTGTATGCAGATCTAGATGTTTGTCAACTATTAAAGAACTGTTATACTTCTGGAAAAGGCTTATCAGAGCATACACTACATACAGCAAAAATTTGGGATGAACTTGATTTAAACTTTAACACAGCATATGTAGCCACTCCTTCCTTCTGCTGTAAAGCAACGAAGACAAAGTCATGTAGAAATAGAACCTTACTTTACATGCTTTACATTGCAGTAGGAGCAAAATATTTTAAGTGGTCATTATCCTCCACTGCTGCAATGTGGGAGAAAGGTTGTAAAAATGCCTTTGTATAAATATCAGTAGGCGGAATCTTTGAAATACATTAGTGCAATCAAGGAACCAGCCTAAATCTCAACTATAGCTCTCAATGAAATAGGACTTGTGAAAACATTGCAGTCAACTGACTCTATGTAAACCAGGATATTTACTTTTGAATGATTGTTTCAATTTCTATACAATTACTGAACATGCAGAGCTACATTTTGTTAAGCAAATTCAGTTTAGAAATAAAAATAGGTTCATGCCTAGATCTGCATCACTAAACAACCATAGCCTATGAGCATAATTTTTTTTTTTTAAATTGGCTATGCATCACCATAAGCAGAACAGAGTCTAGAGGGCGAACTTAATAGAGAGAAATTCAAATGATAAAATAGACAAATAATATAACCAAGAACCAACTTCTTTATTATGCCACTCAGGTCTGGATTCACCAGCTCTTCCATCTCTTTTCACAAACTAATTTACACACCAAAAATAATATTCATAAATTTTAATAAGAATAGACAACGGGTCTCTGCATTAACCCATTTCTCACTCAAGAAGATAAGAGTTCGGTTGTGTAAATATAACATTTGGGCCTTTGAAAAAATAACAACAATATACTGTGGCTTCCATGTTGCGCACACACACACATTGCAAGGACTTGGTAGAACAACCAGCAATAATACCACTTCAAAAAGAAAAAAAAAAAGCACCTAAAAAATGTAAAAGCAGCAGAGAAAAACCACAGCCTGCTAGCAGTCTCACTGCTCTTAAAAGTCCGTTTTGTTAGATAAATAAACACTCCCACATTTACACAGCAGTAGCATCGAGTTTATGTGGGAAAATGTCATGGTCCAGAGCCACTTTAACACTCTCAAACCAATTTTTTTTTTTTTTTTTTTTAAATGCATGTTGTGCTAAGAGTACCAATCATAAGTTACCCATGTAAGACAGATCTTTAGACATCTGTATGAGTATGACACAAAACAGCTTTCTGTTCCATAAGAACACCAGGTCGCTCAAATAATAAATGGAGAAATAGAAGCACACAAGGTTTATGATCAGACCTCAATATTTATACAATACCCATATGGTGAAGATAGGGACAGGTGAATGGCACTGTGAAGGGAGACAATGCCACACACAAACCCGTTTAAATTACATACAATCTATCCTACTGTTACATTGCGGCAGGCGGTCAGTTGCCGGGTTCCAGCTGTTGAAGGTTGTATACTTGCTTGATTCACTTAGGTTTCTCTTAGTTATCACTTAATTCACAGAACACTTAAATCTTGAGCTGCATAGCACAGACACTTAGTGCCACAGGAGCTCAGTTGTAAAGTGGAGCATCCACATTAGGCCCTATGGCAGTTGGCCTGTTTCAGCTCTGGTCCCTTAGTGCATCCCACTTATTGCCGAGAGATAAGTTGGGGCCCTGACCTGAGGGAGCCATCTTCGGATCATATCTAGGTGGGTGTGCCGACCTGGAGTTTCGAACTTCTTCAAAACCTCTTCCTTCCTCACGTCTGAAACAGAAATCAATGTGTCAACACCATATATTTTTCCTTGTAATTATTGAAGTTAAAGCTAACATGCCTTGCAAAATACAGTGTTAAAAGAAAAAAAAATCTAATCTAAAACCAGCACCACAACGCTGGCATAAAACTTGACATGAAACGTACCTTCTACCCCAAGCTGTGTTGGGCTCCGTGGTGGCTGATGACAATGTTGGGAAATAAGCTTCATTGTTAATATCTGGGGCCGCTTTATTTCTAAGACGAGAGCCTAGAATATCAGAATAAAAACAGATTAGAAGCAAATTGAGTAAAAATGTGATCCACAGTATAAATAAAATGCAGTGAAGACTCCCAACTATCAGCCTCAGATTTTTTACTCACTTGACATAGGTGAGGAGTAGCTTGATGATGAGTAGCTTGATGATGAGTAGGGAGATGGAGACGAGTAAGGAGATGGAGCAGAGTAAGCTGATGCACTTCCGCCCCCACGGAGATGAGGGGGAATATACCCACCTCCAGCACCACCACTTTCGCCTCCTCCAACTGATGAAGGTTGGGGAGGTTGCGATCTCACTTCCTCTGCAACTAAATATAAAACCATTTACTTTAGCTGGATACAGCAGGGAAAATAGGAGAACTCTCCCCAAATTGATTGAGAACTCAGACAAGACTCAGACCTCTCACTGCCTCTTCGTAAAGTTGTTGTTGCTGTTGCTGTTGCTGCTGCTGCTGTTGCTGAACATTCATCCATGGACCAGAAGGTTGTTTCTTGCGGGGAACCATTTCACCAGCTTCATTTTCTTCCATAATTGGCTCACCGTCTTCACCCTCAGCGTCGTCTCCACTGGGTGTTTCATTAATTTGAAGATTCTGAATTTTCAGATTTGTGTAATCTTTTTTCTCTTCCACGAATTCCTTCCATTCATCTTCATCCTGTAATCAGCAACAGAAATGAGGCTCATAAGCCAATTATAACAGAAGTTAACCCCAATGACCTAGTCATGAAATCTTCCATGGTTTGGGCTAAACTGGAAATAAATGGACGGCTCGGTCAGATTGACGGTTGTCATGGAAGAATGAAATCCACGACGTAAAAGAAACATTGAACG
Source organism: Aptinothrips rufus (assembly GCA_902196195.1). Classification (NCBI taxonomy): domain Eukaryota; kingdom Metazoa; phylum Arthropoda; class Insecta; order Thysanoptera; family Thripidae; genus Aptinothrips; species Aptinothrips rufus. The sequence continues at coordinate 8,248 of CABIKL010001961.1, forward strand.
TATACAAATTCAGTGAAACAAGTGAACACGAGAAAGTGGGCGAGAAATTCTGTGACCATGGACATGGTAACTGCATTGACCATAACCTTGCTTTCACCCGGTTCATACCACTTTGATGTGACTCAACAGACACAAGTGCGGGCAAATACCAGACACCTAACTAGTAAAACGGTTGAGTAACGGCTACAAGCAAGTTTTTATTAACTGTTACGTGAGTTAATCAAAAAAAATTAGAAATTCCATTCAATATGGCCGAATGGTAAAGTCCATATGGATCGCGTACTTTAAATTTACTAACCTGTCTTTCACCTCCGTGTTCTCCATCGCCGTCCGCATTTTGGGAAGACAAAGTTTTCTTTTCTTTCAGCTTTTCTTTCTCTCTTCGATGAGTTTCTTCTAGTTTTTTGGCTAACTCTTCGGTCGTCGTGAACTTCTTCCCTCCTTTCGACTTTTTCTTGTCTTTTTTAGCGAAGAAATCGTCAAGATCTGCCATGGTTGCGGAGTGTGCTAATCACGCTAAACTTCAACAAACTATTGAATCGTAAATAAAAGGCCAAAACGAGCTAGAAAAGTAAAATTTGCAAGCAGTAGTCGTCATGTGTACCACTCCAACAACAACCCGGAAACCAACCGCGACGGAAACTGCTGTGGTCAGATCCATGACAGCCCGGCGAATGTCACTATTTTGACCATTTGCGCGGGCTAGGTATTTCCCTTAACCGTTTATAGGAAAATGGATCAAAACAGAACTCGAGAAGCAATTTTCACTAGAATTGTAAGGTTTTTTCGGCCTGAAAGTGTTAACGGTGCACATATATGCATTGCCGCATTAAACGCAATCACGCAATGCTCGCATGACAAACTTTGAACAAGCTTACAGCAGAGAAAGTCCAAATTTGCAACCGCACGACCTGAAAACGAAATGGTGACGACTGAGGATTAGGTACGACAATAAATTGGTTAACGATTTAATATCAATTTTATTGGGTATTTTTTGGAAAACCGACGTTGACTTATAAAAAAAGAGTCACTCTATTGACTCTTACAGTGAGCCACCGCCCTAAAGTACAATAACGTTCCCCGGTTCTGTCCTCGCTGCAGTTTCTTGAGTGTCAGAAGGCGCCTTCTTTTAATCAATGGATTTGAGTCTTACGAGAAGCAGTAGCAGAAGTGTGATCACTATACCGATGTGTATTGCGCGCGTATGTGAAATTTAGTACTTTGTCAAGGTTCAGGACGGTAACGAACCAGTTCCGAGTGACATCGGGAGCTTTTTGAAGTGACGTGCCTAACTGCATAATCCAAAATGAGACCGACAAAGTTTCTGTGTAAGTTATCAAAAATGCTGGACTTTTACTCTCAATTCAACCCCTCGCCGCTCTCCATAAAGCAGTTCATGGATTTCGGTAAGTGTCATCCTGTTCTAATTTGTAGTGCAAGTCCTTAGGAGTAACTTCTGCATAACGTTTTTTTAACATCTCTACTCTCCAAGTCCCTAACCTCCACCACATTCTTGCACTTCATTTTGTTTACGTCGTTCCCCCGTGACGAGTATTTGCTGAATTTGCCCTCATTTTCACATTTATGTCAAATCAACATCGCAGATCATGGCTAGGTGTTTTAACTTATTTTTATTTGGCGTAGTCGTGTGTGACAAGCCAGATGCTGGCCAGATGTCATTGCGAGGTCGTCAAATTGCCGGGTAACAACTTTGACCTATTTTATCCGCATGTGCACTATGCACTTGCACGGACCACATTCGAGGCGCGATATTGTTTCGAGTGGATTCCCATGATTTTAAGTTCCCTTGTGCTTTAGGGTTGCCTACGGGGAAGTGGTGCAAGAGGGCTCTGAAATTGAAGGGGTTGAGCAGTGTCTTCCAGGCCGAGGGTACGTGTCTGAACATCCACTCGAGCGCATTTTGAGTCTTCTGTTTCTCTAGATAAGAATCTCGAATCTCTGTCCCTCCACCTCTACTTCCCGGAACAGCTGCTTCGTCCCAACCCAGCCCCTCGCCTCCCCTCCCCTCCCGTCCCCGCGCCCCCCTCGGCGTGGAGATGCGGCCTTCCCGCGGAACCGTTAGTCACGTACGCCACTACTCATTGGATCCAGCGCATTTTCATCCCTGCAGTTTTTTGCAGTTTGCTTACACCGGGCGGTACAGCGACTTCGGAACTTGTAAGCATATAAGCCTCTTGTAGGTAAGAGATACCGGTAATCACAGTCTTAATTACTGTTCTGTTTTCATCCAATTCGGTTCGGCGAAAGCCACGAGAAAAAAATAAAAATTCGCACTGTCAAAACCACTGGAGAACTTTGCTCTTGACGTGTCCTCGTCTCGGTCCGCACCTGACTGCAGGCCTGATTGTGTTGTTGCACGCCACCTGACGTCATGCTACGCCACGCTACGCCACGCCGCGCCACACTCAGGCGCCGCGAGCAGAACATAGGTCGTCGAACTCGAGAAGGCTGTGAAGGAAGGACCGGGGGGAGCGGGGGGGGGGGGGGGGGGGGGGGGGGGGGGCAGTTCACTTTGCATGCGACGATAATTATCTTTCCGCTGTTCGCAATTAATTACGTATAGGGTCAGATCGAGAAAAACAACAAAAAGAAGCTCCAACACTTTCGCTAGTGTAAAGAATACGCACTGTGTGTCAACAGTCAAATGTTGGGACAAGATAGGAAACTGCATTCATACAAACTATAGTTGAAACTATACTCTTTGTAAAGATCGTTCCGCTTATTGGAAAACGCAGAGAGAAAAATAAAAACACTGCTACAGCCGACATTTTATCCTAGTATAACCTGGTACAACTATTTCGGCCTTTTGTTTGCCAGCGTTGAATCGAGAGAGAGAGAGAGAGAGAGAGAGAGAGAGAGAGAGAGAGAGAGAGAGCAAGTGTTGATCGAATCTAAGGGAGTTAGCGGTGAGCCGTTAATCTACCGGCCATGAGACACTCATGGCACGAGGTGGTGCTCCATGAGTTGTCCCATGGTTGTCCCTCACCTCACCTTGTGTGGTTGCCACGCGATCTCGACTCCCTCCTCTTCCTCTTCCGCCACCCCATCCCTTCCTCCACCACTTACCCTCCCCCGCGTCCTTACACTGTAAAAATTTTAGTCGTCATTTTGACGACAGTTCCATGGCTAACTTTTTTTTTGCTTGATGACACGCACTGTCGTCCCCCCCGTACAAAATGCATAGCAGCTTTGAACCTGTATGACGATTCTTTCGTCACATATGACGAATGTGTCGTTTAACTGACAAGCATTTGTCGTCATTTTGGTCAGATGAAAATGTCATCAAAATTTTTGTCGTCAGGTGAGGACAAATTTTTTACAGTGTACCCCCTTCCCTTCCTCCAGCTCAATCCAATCTATGAGAATTGAAAGTAATACGGTTCCCCGGTAGCTAATGCCGCGAAAGGAAGTAGAAGAAACTAGAGAAGAACCAGAGAAAAAGTTCGTTGCAATTCGTAAAATTCTCGAAATGGAACATATTAAAATTTAGCAAGGTGTCTTGTGGTACCGACTAAACTATTATGTTCACTTGCCCGGCACCGAATTTAGCTGTTCCTTGTCGGCACCGAAGTATATTTCGTCTCAACTTCGCTCTCGGGGTTAGTAGAGACGGGTTAGTACTGTTCGAATCACGCCAAGCCCATGCCGAACCACGCTGTCGATATGGTTCGATTCGATATAGATTCTTTGGTCGATTGCAGAAAATCATACACGCTGGCAGTGTGGGCCGATGTTTTTAGATGCTTTATCTTCGAGCAGGCACTGGTTCATGTAATGTTGTGAAAACTGTGCGGATTAAGACCCCTTGCATAATATTTCGCAAAATTTTAGTTCAATTTCCTACACAGTAGAATCTAGTAGAATTGATTCAGTTTTAGCGTCAAAAATGTGTCCAAAATCCAATAAGCAGCAACTTTTCGTAGATGTCTCGAAGACCGTGAAATTCGTCAAAATCAAAACTGAAGAAACTTGCGTCACAAAATCGTGTGTTTGTTTAGTCTAAGAATAACAACAATGTTTGTTTGCTCACATTCGAAACTTTACGAACTACAAAGTCCCTACTTCCATTTTCGTGAATATTTCAGGCCATGGTATGGACGACGTATATTTTATTCAACACGACCCGACAGCCTTCTCTCGAGAACGTAATTGCTGCTGTTGAGGAAAATTGCGGACAGTGACTTTGAGATGGGAAGGGGAGGAAAGGAAAGGGTGGGGGTGACCTCGTCACTCTGTGGATACGATGGAAACTCTGCGCCGATACGGCAGCAACAACAAAGCGAATGAATCATGTTGCATGTTGCACGTTCATGACGGAGGTTTGAGGACGCAGTGGGGACTTTACTCCGAGCCATGTTCCATGACGTCATGTCCTCATGCAGGTTTGAGGACGCAGTGGGGACTTTACTCCGAGCCATGTTCCATGACGTCATGTCCTCATGCAGGTTTGAGGACGCAGTGGGGACTTTACTCCGAGCCATGTTCCATGACGTCATGTCCTCATGCAGGTTTGAGGACGCAGTGGAGACTTTACTCCGAGCCATGTTCCATGACGTCATGTCCTCATGCAGGTTTGAGGACGCAGTGGGGACTTTACTCCGAGCCATGTTCCATGACGTCATGTCCTCATGCAGGTTTGAGGACGCAGTGGAGACTTTACTCCGAGCCATGTTCCATGACGTCATGTCCTCATGCAGAGCTAATTTGCTTCCCGTGTGCGGTGCCTTTCCTTACTTCCTCGGTGGGAGTTTGTTGAAATCTCGCTGATTGTCTTTATTATACTAGTTTGACTATTCCAGTATTCCAGTACGAAACGCGAAGAAGGAAAATGCAAAGAAGAAAAGCGCCCTGGTTGGTCGGGCGGAGGTGGCGACCGATGCTCCGCCCGACCAATCAGAGCGCTTTTCCTCTTCGTATTTTCCTTCTTCCCGATTCCGACTGAAATGCACTTAATGACGTAACGTGGCAACAAATTTCCAAGTCCTCCGCGCCTGTAGGACTATTCATCTAGACTATCTAATCGCCCTTCGAAAAATGGCGTTCAATGTTGGAACTTAAGGAACTTCGGAGTGTCTTTCATTTTGTTTTCATTTCTTGGTTTGTATTGTCCTTAGGGTAGTCGTATTGGCGACTTGCCCGGGGTCAGGTCAATAGCCAGTGCGAGTGGTATCCGGCAGAGCTTAGGGCAGGACGACTGGCTACTGGCGAGAGACGGAGAGAGGGAAGAAGGGGGAGAGGGAGTGAGAGAAAGAATCCCCTCCCTCCCTGCCAGGAATCTAAACTCGGACGGGGCGGAGGGGGTCGTGCGTGCAGATAAAATGCTACAAGTTGTCCCAGTTCGCGATCAGAGTTAGTTGCGTCTGTCTCCTCCGGTTACAATATACAGACTGTAGAGGATACTTTAGGGGTCGTCCATAAATTACGTAAGACAAATTTGGGCCCTTATTGATCCCCC
>CABIKL010001962.1:0-13719 GCA_902196195.1 Aptinothrips rufus
AATTACACGTCACGAAATTTGTTGTCAAGTGACAAAAAATTCGTAAACCAAGAATTACGAACCATTCGTCATGAAATTGTTCGTAAAGTGACAACATTATTTTACAGTGTCTCCCCGCGCCCGCAGCCCGCACGACGGCTTGGCGTAATGTGGATAAGATCGCTATGGCTCGTAATGAATGACCCAGTGACCACTAGTGCCTACCCTGAAAGATGAGCATCCTCAGTGTCTCTGGAGCTTCACTCGCCTCGCCGTGAAGTCCGCGAGCATCTGGTAATTATTGTTGGATCCTTTTAACAGCAGCGACCTCATGAGTGCTTAAAAAGAAAATAAGTGTTGCCTAAAAGCATCTGAAAACGGAGGATAAGGATGCTTCACTTCCTATTAAATTAAGTAAATGATCTTATTCTACAATTTCATCCTACTGGCGGCTTGTTGGCTTCTTGCCAGTTGGGAGAGACGCTGTTGTGAATAAGAGGGATTGCAGTGTTTGCCTGCTTTTCAAACGACTAAGTTTTGGTTACGAAGTCTACCCTCACTTTTTTTATCTGTTTCGAAATATAATCTTGCCAGACGTGGCAACGTTCCGAGTTGCCATTCATAGTGCAGCGTTCATAGAAATAAATCAGTGGCACTGCTATGTGTCTAGTACTATGACGTGGTATTCGTAAACAACATCAATCCCCAGGTCCTGTGAAATTGAAGTTACGCTCCCTTCTCCTTGCATATTGTTTGAGCTACTGTTGCTCAGTCAATCTAACAGTGTGGCAGTCCTAAGTTAGGAAAATGTGGACGGTGTTCTGCATTAGGAAGAGTGCGACGCTCTTTTACACATCAGTAACAGTGTTATGGGTCTCTTACTGAGTGAGTCCCTTAAACAAAGTTTTGTAACGCATCGCCGCATCGCCATGACAGGAGGGACGGTTGCTTGATCCTTTCAAGTTCCTGCCACTGGTGACAGGCGAGTCTAAGTGTTGTGTCCGAATCAAGGACCCCGGGAGAGTGGTCTAAAGGGTGCTGTCAATAAAGTGGGCTGGAGGCGAGAAGGGAGGCAGAGCAGAGAGAAGTCTCGATCGGTTTCCATCCCGGGGGGCTACGTGTCCGGGTGTCCGGGGCCCAGGACGGGGCCGGTTGGAGGTTGGAGGGACTGAAGGGGGGAAAAAGACAGAAAGAGAGAGAGAGAGAGAGAGTATACCTACGGTGTACACTGCAAAAGGTTTTTCCTACATTTTGCAGAAACCCACCGATTAAATTTTAAAAAGGAATATTTTCTTCAAGTATTGTGTACAAGGTTTTTTGTTATGCGAAGGTCAAAGCGAGGTTAACATTACAACGGTCAACTTGGTCACATTACAAAGATTCGGAATGTCCACAAGATAATCGAGAATTAAGTCCTACTTCTTGATCGTCGTCTAACTTTTCCTCACTTGTCCTCAAACTGGCATAAAGTCCGGAAGTTATGGATCACGAAGAATTCTTTACGAACTAGTTGATGAAATGACATGATTTTTTCACAGTGTTGGTACCGCGACCAGGGTAATGGTTCACCAGTTTGGCGGGCAAAGCGCTGCTCAACTAGGTTTAACTAACGATGGGACGGAAAAACCGCGATTTAGCAAAAAGGATCTTTGCAAAACCCGTGTTTCCAGCAAATGAGTAAGTTAGTGTCTGTTAAATAAATTGTTGTTAGAGACAGGGCACAGGCCGGAGGGATAGCGATTACAAAAAGTGACCGATACCGTGTGACGCTTATTTGTTCGGTTATGATCTTTTGTGTAACGGGTACATTTGACTCAAACTGATTCTTGACCCCAAACTGCGCGTGTCCGCAATAACTCAAACAGAATTGTTTTGTATAAATTCGTGGTTTTGTGTATGTAGAAAAGGGAGTTCTAAATTTAAGTTCAATGCAATTCTTGAATAACTTTTTTTTGGTCCTCTAGTTGAATTGGAGATTGGGTCAGTTCTCTCTCTCGTGTTTGTCTTGCCTCCTTCCCTTCATCTTCATGCTCGGCCAGGGCTGGAGGCTGATACACCAGGGACGTCCTGGGCGCGGCGTTTCAAAGGGGAATGCCCGCTGGTCGCCCGAGAGAGAGAGAGAGAGAGAGAGAGAGAGAGAGAGAGAGAGAGAGAGAATGTCATCACACCGTACCGTGACCCTGTGACCTTGATCAGTTCTCAGAGATTGGTATGTGCCTGGACTGCAGCAGGCAGGCTGAAGCAGATGTAGCCGAAGCCACGTGTCTATACTTTCAGCCCTCTGGGCCCTCGGTGGTGTCCCGCCCATCATCTGCTCTATTCTCGCGCCCCGCTCTCATTTTTCATCCCGTTGAAACCGACGTGTCGTGGCGATTTCACAAACAATGCTAAATTCGCAAACTCAGCAGCTGCCGCTGGCCCGCCTTGCAGGAGCCGTGGCGGCTGTGGCTAGAAACAGAGAGCTTAGAGGTTCAGGCGGCGGACACGTCGCACGCACACTCTCGCGTTTGGGTACATAAAAAGAGAAATAAATAACTTTTCAGTTTCAGACCCTTTCGCCTGCGAGAATGTAAAGAATGGGTACCTATTGTTTTTTAGGAGAGATATGTCGGTTCATTCATTACCGAGTACAACTGAACCGCCGTAAACAAGGTCATAGATTTGTGATCGTCATCTCTTCATTTGACACTCTCCGAGAGCTTTTATCAGTCTATTCCGTTTGATCGTTCTTAGTTTTACGTCCGTCGGGCTGTTTGCTGCCCGGCACATCGGCACATACGTGTGAACGTGCACAGCGATTGATACACGCCAAAGAACGGAAAGATTTCAGGAGAGTATGAGAGGGTTTGTAAATGGAGGATGACAAAGACATATAGCAGAGCAAACAATTCTATACTTACTTTTAAAGGTGTAGGTTTCTCCAACATCGCTTACGATGACTAACACCGCCACTTTGTTGGATAGTACTTACACATAATGTGCCCAAAATATAAAAAAGTATTGGAGTCGTTGGAGATATACACACGAATAGGATGTACGTGTATTAAGTTAGTATTTAGCACACTTGCACTGCATTTGTGTGCTGCTTGCGAACTGCGAAGCCGGTTGTTAGTGCAACAAACCAAGACGCGTTTGGCCCATCTCTCACCGTGTAGTCTCTCTAGATGGGGCATGTCGACGCCTTATCGTTGCCTCTGTATCGCGTTTCGTGGGATGGGGGTTGTGCAATTCCTCAAAACCTCACCCGTCTGCCTTTCTTTTCTTTTCCAAGTTGCGCTGCGCCGCCACAACCCATCTGGGGGGTTCTCAGCCAGCCTCGTAGTTGGCTCTCTGGTCTTATCGCTAAGCTGCGAGCTAATGTTGGCACGGCTAGGCTTGCAGGATGGTAAATTATGTTTTCCTCGGTCTGATTGTAGGAACTATCATCGTCAATTTTCAAATTATCTGACCACGAATGCTTCTTGAATCTTAATTTATGAAGTTTTTCTTACTTGAAGCCAAATTTGGTTACAAAATGGTTTGTAGAATATAGTTTAAAGTAGTGAACGCATTAAATTTTCAAATAATTCGCCAAAGTGTATTAGCAATTATGTACAACTTCCTTTTCGGACTCAGTTTGACGAACAATGCACCATCTGAGGAAAAACTAAATAGCTCAATTACGAAAAGCTCGTGAGGGTTTATTGACGAAACATTCGTAAACTAAAGATAGGCTACACAGCATTTTTCCCTCGTAAAATTACGACAAAATGTTTGAGAATGATGACTAGCGATTCAGCACTTCTCTTGCGATGTTGCGTGACTTTTGGCGCTGATGCCGAGTTTAGCCCGCCCCACCCAGTAGCCTCATTCATCAGCAGTCCTCATCATTTGACGCTGATCCGCACCTCGACACCATCAATCGCCTCGGCCAAGAGCGAGTTGAAGTAGAAATCCACTTTTACTTGTCGATTCGTGTCTACGGTACACTTCATTGCTCAACATTGCTCATATTTATGTAGACCCAGAAAACAGACGCAGGCTAGCAAAAAATTTTGTTGGCTTCAAATGAATATGGTTACTTGTACTCTAATATTGTCTTCACAACCATAAATTTTGCATTTATCTAACCTTGCTACTCCCTCGTCAAACATTAGACGGTTGATTATGACCATATTATCCGGTCCTGCCCCAAACAGTCTGTTCTACGGTTACGGTAGTTTCCTTGGCGTACTGAGTGATGTTTTCAATATAGCGTAAAGTAACGGAGCTGGCCTGTCTAGGCGACGTTCAATCCCAAGGCTTTGCTGCACTAACGTGACGGGCAACTGAACGAAACTCTCGTGGAAAATGTAGCTTTGGTGGTCTAGAGCGTGGAATGGCGTGGCGTGGCATGGTTGGTGTGGGTGTGGCGGCCGTGGCGGCTGTTGGGCGTAGACCGTCGGGGTGGGGCTAGTTGTTGGCGTGGCAAGAACAAGGGGCGCTCCCTGCATCAGATCGAGCTACGATGACGATCGTGACCGGCACGTTGCCGTGATGGCCCAACCTGTCGTCCTAATTGGGGAGGCGCCCAACACGCCTCTGCGAGGGGCGGATCCAGCCGAGGCCTCTGGGGGTGCAAATCGTGCCAAAACAGCCTATCTTTAAGGGATCAATCTTTGATTACTCAGCGTCCTTAGCAACTTTACGGTGCGGCGGGATCCAAATGTTAGAATGCCTCGAGGGAGGTTTTGTCTGAGGCTTTGAAAATAATCTCTTTACAAGTTTCTATAGACCACCAAGGCAAGGTCCCGATTTTGGAAGAGCAATATTACAAGCATTTCCAGAGAGAGAGAGAGAGAGAGAGAGAGAGAGAGAGAGAGAGAGAGAGAGAGAGGCGACATCGGAGCCATCCGCGTTTCGACGTTTGAATTTGGCATCAGTTTCGTTCTGAGAGGTCCTAAATCCCCAAGTAATTGACCCAACTACGCACGATGCGGACTTCGTAGGCAGCGGGCTGGCGAGCGGAAAGTGGGAAATCTCGGCTCGGGGGTAGCCGGAACCCCCATGGGGAGGGGGGGGGGGAGCACCACCCCTCCTAGGATCTGCGGCTGGCCCGACTGGCCTCGGCAGATACGAAACTCGGCATGCCGCCGCTGTCCAGAAGTTTGTTTACAATTCGCTGCTCCCTTTGAGCGAGTTAAGCGAAGCAGAGTCTTCCGTCAACGGCCCGCGCCCGCCTTAGGTAAACTTCTCGGCTACACCTGGAGTTTATAACGCCATGGTGCACTAGTTGTTGAAGATCCAGGCCGTCGTATCATACTGCTCTTTCATCTGCCATGCAGACAAAATTCAAATCGTGCGAAATACTTTCAACGCAGCGCTGGTCCATTAATTCTGACCGATCCAGGCGAACTGGCGTCACGACCAACCGGACGGCTTGGCCAGGACAATGGGCTCGTTGGCACCACACCACACCCCGACCCACACCGCCCCACCCGGCACAACCCCACCCCGCCCGGCCCCACCCTGCCCCGCACCGCCACTCCCCGCCATATCCCGTTACGCCCCGCCCCAGCCCCATCGCGTGGTATGCTGATTTCCAATAGCAATGTGGAGCGCCCGCCATCCATTTATCCTGTGCCTCTCGCATTCCTGCTGTGGACCCCCCACCGCGCCAGGCCACGCCATTTAATGTCGTTAGAACAATATCATCAGGCGGGCAAGGGAAGGTCGTGGTCGTGACGTCATCACGGTGCCGCATTCAACTTAAAGCTACATCATTAAAATCTGATATGGCAAGGGTTGGAACAAGCTAGCAATGTAACATGATTGTTATATGAAGTGTGATGAGATTTATCCTAGGAATAGTGTTGAAGACCAAAATGCTTTTTCCTCAAAATAACACGATGTAGAGAGTGTTAAAACACATATGAGAAATAGTAGTTTTCACACTAAAATGTGTATTGCAGAAAACGTTTTGATCACAACTTTAGTATTGTACGGAGAAGTGGAAACACGCTTCAGTGCAATGATCTACACAAATTTAAGGGAGTGAAATTTCTCATTAGTTTTTAAACGTGTTGATCAACTCACTATGACGTTTTCAAAATGTCAACACTTTTAAAATGTATTCTTTAACACACCTTCAACTATAGTGATCACCAGTTTCCTGGTCTTGTTAATAAGCCGCGCCTCTTAAAAGACTGGACTGGACAGTTTTCCCTGCGGCAGGTTGTGCTTACGAATAATCTTGCTTCATTTTCTGTATAGCTAATGCAAATTTTCTTTTCTCTTTTGTAGGTGAGAAAGGACTTCATAATTCGTGCCGCAACATGGTTCGGGATATTTTTGGTGAGTTTTGTGTGTGTGAAGTGCCTGTAGTGGGGAAGTCCTCTGAAGACCTGCATTAAATCGCTTCAATGCGAGCATTCGTTTCCGTAACAATTGAAACAACTATGTGGTACATATTTTTTTTTTTTAGTTTTCTCGATAGTGTTGATAAATAATTATCAACAAAGTTTGTCTTCGGCTGAGTTGAGGTGACGATTTCAAGCAGAGCTGCTGCTAAATATCTTTGAATAATTTGCCCTAACAGAGTGTGAAAATAGTGTGGAAAAGGGGGCTGGGAAGAGATTTCGGATATACCTAGAGACGAACCGAACACGTCGTTGAATGTATTAAGGAAGTTTTGGATTCGTCTTGATTCCAGACACGCTTCGATTAGAGAGTGTCTCTGAATCAGAAGAATAGAAAGAAACGTTAGATTTTCCGCCACGGCGTGTCAGGACCAAATTACTCTCCTCACCGCTCGCTCGCTCTAGGAGCCTGCTGCATGTATGTGCTCTGCGGACGTGTGTCGGTCTAAGAGCGGCGCCTCCGCCTCGCTTCGCGTCGCCCATTCCGCGCGCTGCATATTTTGTCGCTTGGGCAGTGTTGACTCATGATAAATGCTTCGCCTTGAGGTAGAATTTTAATGAAAGCCAGCCTGTTGTACGCGCCTCGTCCCGCCCCACCCGGCACCGCCAAGCCATGCACCACCACGCCCCGCCCTGCCCCACCACACCAAGCAACGCCCGGCTTTTGGCCTGACCCAAAAAACAAAACGGCATCGCGACACACATCCTGAAAGTCCTTTATACGCAGAGCCCCACGCGCACCCCCCTTTGACAGCGCGCTTGCTAAGCGGATTCGTTGGGACTCGACTCTGCTCAGCGAGGGAATGTCTCCATGTTACTAGAGAGCCTATAAGAAGAGAGGCGACAAGTGTTACAATGGAAGTTTGCTTTGGTTCCATACCTATACCAACGAAGATTGTGTTTGGAGGAAGATGTTTTCATCAAATGAACAATATTTTCGTTGAAATGGTGTAATTTTCGTATATGCTGCTCAGTGAAAATCTAATTGGTAACAATTTGATTTAATCTTCATTGGTTGCAGTTGTAATCTCGCCTTTTGACGTTTGACCCTTTTTACCGGCCCTTCGCTTCCTCATCTCTCACACCACCACCACCCCGAAAACCACAGAAAACCCTTTCGCCCATCAGCAACCCTGCTTTTCTCGTGGTCCCCTTCTTCATTTGTTCCTTAGTTTTCGCTCTCTCTGCTGCAATCATTCCTCGTCCGATTGCGGCTCTCCCTTCGCCTCTTGTGACCGTCATCGCTCATTCCGGCTGACCAGACCTGACTAAGCCGAGGCACTTGGTCGGGATTAGTTTGGAGACAGCCTGAGCCTTCCCTCGGACCTTCCTGCTTTAGGTCACTTCCAGAGCAGTCCTCGGTACTACAGTCATAGCACGTGGCTGTAGTCTCCCTCCCTCCCCTGACCTCGAAGGGAATTAGGCAATGTCCAACTTTGGCTGCTCTGATTAGGCTTACCAGGGCCCCAAGTTTAAATCTGCTTGCTCCCGATTTACGCTGTACTTCAGCCCCCCACAAGTAAAAGAAAAGTTTGTCTCTCGCAAGATCTCCAACGGCCTGCAAGGAATATTACATGACTTCTTCCTCCCGTGCCCGTCTCGAATCTCATCATCCTGTACTGATCAGCCTTGTCCAGCTGTCGCACACTGAAAAACAAAACAAAAGGGTACTTGTATCTTTAGAAACTATAGTAGAAGTATAGTTGGCATAAAATCGCCTTAAGAGAAGGGAAGCAAAAGCGTGCTTTTATGCTTTTGAAAAGTACGTAGTACGGTTAAACTTCTGTAGAAGGGTTGTGTACACCTTTGTGTTTGCAGTGTATTGAAGTCAATGGGTGGCATTGAAACAATCCAGTCAATGTGGTGTGGAGTACAGCACTACGCTCGTCCCTAAACGTGTAGGAGTATCTCTCCCGCACGTCGAATTACATCCGTAACTCTGCGGACCTTTTGCAGAAGTCCGTAACTCCAACTTACCGGGCCTTAAGTCCGTATCTTTTTCAAAGCTATATGATCTCAAATCTTCTGACGCTGTTTAAGGTAGGACAGCATTGATATTTATTAAAAAGGCGTTGCTATCGTGACTATCAATTGTGCTTTTTTCCTGATGCAGCCCCGCGATTCGGATGCATTAATATCAGGACATGCATGCATGTGTGCGCATTGCTATGCGTTCCATGCGACAGCATTTGATCAAACAATGGTCCAATCAGGAGCCGGAACGATCAGAGGGCGATAGGGGCGGGGCGGGGCGAGGCGGGGCGGGGTGGGGCGGGGCGCTGATCATGACGTTCAGTTTGCACGCTTTGCTGAGCATTCAATCAAAGCGTCAGATACATTTCCCTGTGAATGAAGCACCCCAACCCATTGCAGTGGAGCGCTCGTTAGCAGCAGTACTTTTTGCTGAAACCTATTAATTCCCTTTCTTTTCTTTTAATTTTTTTTAAACCATTATCCGCCATGTATACTCAGTGCTTGGCCTAACCTTGATGCCTTATCTCCGCTTGTTTACGTCTTCTTACAAAGCCGGCCGCGTTCGTGGTGCAAACAGGAAAGAAAGTCCTTGCAAAGTGAAACTCAAGTAAAACTCTTGCCTAAGTGTCCGTCCGAAAGAAATGCCGATGACTCGGAGGTCTGCAAGTAGGTCAATTCAAATTCACAACGGCGGGATATGCGGCTCCAAGACCGCGGCGCGCCACCTCTGCGCGCGGAGCCAAACTTTGTAATTTAGAACCTGTTTGATTTTACATTCTGGTCACATTTAGATTCTAGGCCAAGGGTCTAGTCTGACGGATGTAAACATTCTTAAAATAAAAAGAAAGAGAGTCCGGGTTGTTTGCATGGCGTGGCGTGCCGTACCCTGGGGCAGGTCAGTTCATCCCCGGCTCTGCACTGCGGAAAATATTTACATAACTTGCAATGGAGTGCTCTAGTTTAAGGCGACAATATTCCGGAAGCGATGGGTGAGAAGGTGAGCTGAGCGGCGGTGTGATCATTGACTGTAATGCGATTGTAAAAATAATTTCAGCGTTGTAGTTTTCTTGCCACATTTTCAGCAGTGTTCTTACCGCGCCTCTGCCCCCCTCTCGATCTCATGGAATCCACACTCTAAATATCTAGTAACTTTTTTGTTCGGACTTAGTAACAATTTTAAACATAACTAGAAGTAGTAACAATTTTTTACTACTTAACACACAATTTTTACGAAATTGTTTCTACATCGTTACAAAATTGCTACTAATTCTAGTTACGTTTAAAATTGTTTCTAAATCGGAACAAAAAAGTTACTACTAGACATTTAGAGTGCACCTTCTTTCGCGGTGGGTGGATGAAAACAAGGGATTGCTAGCTGTCCGATTCGGCTTATGTAACCAACCGCGCAGTCATGGCCCGGCCGAAGAGCCGCAGCTCGATAGCGCCACCCGCCCCGCGCCGCCGCTCCCTCTCCCTGGAAGTCCCACTTGAATATAGCGCCGTAGGGATCGTCCTTAAATTACGTAAGACAAATTTGGCAAATTTTTGTACCCCTGCCTCTCCCTCGTAAGGCGTCTAACCCAACTTTACGCATGCTTGCGATCAGGGCTCCAGAGCCTGCTTACGTAATTAATGGACGGGCCCTCACCTCTACTGCTCCCTCGCTGTATTTTTAGAACGAATTGCAGTAAGTTATGCCCGTGCCCCGGCGCACGCACAGTTCTGTTCTCCTTTGCTCGTTTGCATTTTCACATGTGCATGCATGCAGGCCTTGCCAGTCCGAGTTCTGCCGCCCCGCCGCGCCCCGCCCCGCCTCGCCCCGGCTCGTGGCCTGTTCACGTGCGTGCTGCGTTGCCATATTGTGCGCTCAGTTTCGCCATTCCTCTCCTCCACGCTTACCTCCAGTTCAGCTTTATTTTAACCAAGGCACCACTGTTTGAACTCCCGGCCAAGTACCGAGGATCAAGTTAGTCCGTTTACTGTTCATGCCTGCTGTGGCCCCTCGAATCCAGCAAAGCTGCTCGACCGAGGCGGGGGAGGCAGTTGTTGTGGTTAGAATGGATCGACTGTATGCTCGCTCGCACGCACCGAAAAACCAAAAGCCAGAAACGAAGGGCAAAAAGAAAATATTTCTGATTGATTTTGAGACCTGTTTCAAAATGACCAGGAAGCCTCGAAACGCGTTTTAGAATAGGTCTCAAAATCACCTCCAAAAATATTTTTTTACCCTTGGTTTCTGGGTTGAGATGCCCCAGATTCTGGGTTTGGGTTTTTCTGCACGGTGTCGTGGGAATCAGCGTCTTCTGCAGCCTCCGCGCGATATAATCGGCTCAGGTCCGCTCTTCTCCAAATTGAATTATCGGTTTTGATGATCGACATTTTTGCCATAGCTGGGGATCAAACGCCAGGTTTATGATTGCTACGACAGCAAATTATCCGACGCCCGCGCTATCCGTTTGTAGCAGCTGAATGTCCATCGCTACGACCGAGTATTTTTATTTTTTTTTACTATTTTTTTTCGATGCACGCGGTAGCCGTGTCATAAACTCGGCGTCCTTCCGTGCGGCCCGGTTTTAATGATCTCCGCTTTACAGCAGATAGCTGTATTGAACCTGGGGCCCCAGGACGTGACGCTGTAACGCTCGCTCCCGATAGCCACGTGTCGTGTCGTGACAAAGATTAGTGGCTGTGGTCTCGCGTCAGCAGTACACTTTAAAACGAAAGATGCGGTGAACACAACTAAAATACGGCAGGATTCACCTGCATTTTTTTTCCGCCCGGCTCTGTTGTGAAATATCGCGGATATGCTGTAGTCCAGATGTCTTCAGAATTATTTTTTTTAATTCGATTCTCGCGTACACCTTTGGGGTGCACAGGTAAAAAAAGGGGAAAGAGATGTCAGAGGTCAAATCTAAAGACTGAAACGAGGTCCCATGAACGTCGCGGTCAATCCGCTGAGAAATCAGGGGAAGCGGAAAAAAGACAGGTCTCGGCACGGCAAGTGCGTTGGGACTTGAGTCCGCGGTAGAACTTACTGACATGTCCTTTTTCTTTACAGTGTCGTGTCGTTTCTTCCGGCTGCCTGTTACACGTTAACAGAGATGCGATGCCCGTGTGTTGCAGATGACGAGTGTGGAGAGAAGTCTGTGAGCGTCTTGCTGGACGGGGAGGAGTCAGAGCTCACCTTCGTGGACCACCCAGCCTCCGACACCACGGTGAGTCAATGCAGCGCCCTGGCAGCGCCCTCCGCTGCGAGACATAGTGAACCAACGTCATCGCCCCTTGTTCTGCGTGGAACAACACTCGTAACCCAGCCATCGAAGTGTTCTGTCTGCCAGTGGAACAAACGTTAACGTCCCTTGTTATACGTGGAACAACACTAATAACTCAGCCATCGAAGTGTTCTGACAGTGGAACAAACGTTGACGTCCCTTGTTCTCCGTGGAACAACACTAATAACCCAGCCATCGAAGTGTTCTGACAATGGGGCAAACGTTATCGTTCCTTTTTCTACGCGGAACAACACTTCTAACACGGCAATCTAAGTGTTTGACTGTCGAACAAGCGTCAACGTCTCTTTTTCTTCGGGGAACAACTGCAATACCCTGGCGATCTATATGTGTTTGACAGTGAAACAAATTTTAACGTCCCTTGTTGTACGTGGATAAACTCGGCAATTTGTTGCATTTCCCTAGAGCTCTATCGTTAAAATCGGTTAAAATAATTTTCGAATCAAGTGCTTTGCGTATGCACTGCTTTCAAGCAGGGTCGGGAATCATAGCCTTATTATTTTCGTTATCATTACCACGCAGTCAATTGTCCTTGCAGTATTATCTTTATGGGTCCCTTGTCGTGTCAGCTCGCAGCGACGAGTGTGTCGCCGTGACATCACTAGAGAGCCCGGAAGGAGAGAGGCGACAACTGTCATGGCGGCTGCCGGCCTGGGATCCAGCTGTGTCCGCTCTGCCCCGCACCCTCGCCGCGCGTCCAGGCAGCGAGCTCTGCGCATGCGCTGCCCCCAGCTGGATCCCAGCGGCTGCTAGGTCTACTGGCGCCATGACAGTTGTCGCCTCTCTCCTTCCAGGCTCTCTAGACATCACGCGGCAGTGCAGTGCGTGCGATGGATGGCCATCGTGACAAGAGTACGCTATGGTCGCCCCGCCCCGCCCCGCTCCGCACTGCGCACGCACGCTATGCAAACCACCAGCCACTCGCGCAGCGGCTGTTATGTCCTATCGCCGATGGCTCATACGATCCAGCGACACACGCCTCACCATTGACTCGCACCATTATTTGTTTTATCTTTTTGCATTTTTTTTCAAATTTATTTACTTTCAAAAGTTCTTTAACACTGCAAAAAATAATACCTGTTTTGGTGAGCCCTTCCCCAGACACAGGTGTTAAGTAAGACCAGTTTGGGAATTTCTGGGTGTCATTTTGAGAGCTATACCAAAATGATCAGGACACTCCAAAACGCATTTCTACGTAATCCTCGAAACGAGTCCCAAAAATTTTGAAACTGGTGTTACTTCCCCCGTGTTATGGAAGAAGGGCTCCCCAAAACAGGTATTATTTTTTACAGTGATCTGTATTTTCCTTCAGTACTTTCGCCCTTGCCCACTGTGCAGCCTGGCAATCCAATTGTAGCTCGCCGCTCTGCCGCCCAGATATGCGTGCATCCCGGTGCCGCGTGACCAGCACGAGTGGGCGTGCGGCCGCCCCGCCCCGCCCCGCCCCGCCCCGCCCCGCCCCGCCGGCCCTCCTCAAGGGTCCCAGCTAGCCCTCGGGCCGTGACGTCATTGCTGACCCACAGAGCGCGCGCAGCCGAGGCGGGGCGCAGCTTGCAACACACTATAAAAATAAGGATGGTAGGAAACGGACGGAGAAAAGGGCTCTAATTTTGGATGCACCCCACGCCGCCCTGAAGGGCCGACCGACCGGCGGGTTGGACGGCCGCGCAGTCGACTTCTGCCCTTCCCTTTCCCTTCCGCTCCCTTCCTCTGCTTCCCCGCCTCCCTCCTCGCCCTGCCCTTGGTTCCCTCCACCCTCGCGCCTGTTTCCGGAGAGATGATGGTATAATGCGCCCATTCAGCCCGTAAGTAGGCAAAATTGCGGCAATGCAGGGCACTTGGGCCCACACTTACTTGTCAACCCCTCCCCTCCCCAGTGGGCCCCTGCAGACCTGTCTGGACCCGCCCCTGCGGCGTGAATGCCAGGGGGGAGTCATCATTGTACTGCGTACTGCGACACTCTCGGTGACACGGGGCCGAGATGTTTCATCAGGGTACGCCTCGGAATATTTATGTGCAGTTGTGTTCTGCAGGGCAACGCACATTCGGTGAGTGTCACCAGCAGACGACAGGGCGGGGACGGGGGGGGGGGGGGGGCG
>CABIKL010001963.1:0-13715 GCA_902196195.1 Aptinothrips rufus
GCGGCGGCGGCAGGGACATGTCGGGCGCATCGCCACGACCTGTCGCTCTGACCGGCTAGCTTGACTCGAGCGGCTTCACCTCTGAAACTGGCAATGCCAGATCAGTTTTGTGAAATATACGCGGCACAACGCCTACACAGTTGTGTCTTTTGCGGTTGCCGACCCTGCGTCTGCAAGGCGCTAGGCACATCGTCGACAGCACAACGTCACTCGTGTCGCACTGCGCACCTCCACGGCAAGGATCTAAAGCAGGTGTGGGGAACGTGCGGCCCGCGAGGGTTTCTGATGCAACCCGCGGGTCCCGCGCTCCCTGCATGAACCCGGACTTTTCGATCGCTTTACGGCCCGCGGCCCCGTGGGCATTCGGGTTGGATGGCCCGCGTCAACAAAAGTTTGCCCACCCCTGATCTAAAGCATGTTCCTTTTAGCGGCCACTGTAAAAATAATTCTAGTAAAATTACGAAAAAGCACTGGGAAATTTACTTCCCAAATTTATCGTATATTCTTGAAAAATTGTTGGCTTTTGATTTGTTTGCAGATGAGAATGAGGAGGACGAACGAAATGTTACCACAGTTTTTTAAAATCTTAACTCTTTAACTAATGGTAGAGTTACTACTGAAGCACTGCTAAGATTCCTGTCCAAATCTACGATTTTTTTTTAGAGTGGCATGATAGAGCCGCTGCCTCTGCATCGCCACAAGAAGGAAGAAAAAACTGCAAACATAAAATACCAAGCACGGCAATCGCTCCCTTGGGTCCGACGGCAATCAGCTATGTCACTCTAAATGTCTAGTAACTTCTTTGTTCAGACTTAGTGACAATTTTAAACATAACTAGAACTAGTAACAATTTTGTTCTACTTTATCGCACAGTTTTTAAGAAATTGTTTCTACATTGTTACTAAATTGCTACTAATTCTAGTTATGTTTCAAATTGTTACTTAGGCCGAACAAAAAAGTTACTAGACATTTAGAGTGCGAGCCCCAATGACGTCACAAGCCTCGCTCACGGCGCGGCAAAGCGGATGCGAGCGGCGCACTTCGCTTTGCCGCCGCCGCACCACGCGGTGCAGCATGTTCCTGCGCGTCACTGCTCCGACGATCCACGCAGTGAGCTCACAACCAGCGCGTGTCTGGCTGCACCGACCAGGGGGACTGTTTTGTCTGCAAAACTAGACCAGCCCTGTGCCTCTTCCCGCCTGACCCGCCCTCCCTGCAGCCGGCCCACGATAAACTGCTTTAGTCCGCACGCCACATAATACTACAGTGTTGTCGAAGAAGGGATATTTCGGCACGTTTTCCGCGTTTCTTGTCGACTTTGGCACTTGAAACGCCCTTCCCGCTGGCAGCCAGCAAGCCAGTGATGCTCTGGTGTGTCTCGCGCGTTTAGCTCTCCGCTTGGCCGCAGAGGCCGCCAGACGGGCGACCAGAGGCAGAGGGAGTTGTAGGGCTAGTTCCTGTTCCTGTCCCCCTCTGCTCTCCTCGTACAGCATCGAGAGCAACGGTAATGCCAGTCAAAGACGCCAAAGTGGGTGCACAATCGCAGATGCAGGTAAATGACAGTAATGGTAGAGGAAAGACCAAACAAAATCAGGAACTGCACCGTAAAACAATCCCGCTTGAAATTCAAAAATAGGCGGATTACAAGGACGCGGCTATGCTTAGGACTGCTGAAATCAGCCACCCATCCATAGAATTCAAGGTATCGTTCTTACCGTGTGCTTTCAAATGTCGACGGACATTCTATTCCATGCAAGCGAAGCGCTCCTTTTCCGCCTACTCAAGTTTCTGGCCTGGGCCTGTATTTAGGGGGTAATACACCAACCACTAGCCCGGTAAAGATCAAGTACAACACATTCCAGATGGTGAGAGTTGAGGTAAAGAAGACAGAGGAAGATGGGGAAAGAGCGAGGGACAAAACGCTCGAATTCACATGATCGCTTCCCCTACCCCCTACTACAGTGGGGCTTCTCGAAACCAGGGATACAGACGTCACCAAGCAGTCCGTCCAGAAACCGCTCCGATTTCGCACTTCCTCTTGCATCCATTTGCCGCCTGCTGAAACAGAGCATCTCACCTTCAAACCAAGTCTCATTCGACCCGTCACCTTTCAACCCCTCTTCCTCCTCCTATTTCTCTCTCCTCTCATTCCTCCACAGCGCTGTGTGCCCCTCTTGATTAGTCTGCTCTTTTCGCTCCGAGACTGACGTATGACTTGAGTACTCATCATGTTTCAGGCCGTCAGATCGCTATCAGCTTTTCGACCCGTATCATACCTTCGTTTGTCACTTTTCTGACGAGTACAACAGAGCCGTACCTCTGACAGTTGAACAAGAAAGTGAGTCGATTTTCTTACATTTCTGCAGTATTATTTCTAAAGCATATTTTTGGAATTTGCCTGGAACGTCTGCTAAAACTTTCCGATCAATACGTCGCCAAACATAATTTGAAAATGCTTATTTTATGCATTTACCACTAAATTTGTCATGGATTTAGAAGACCATCGAAAATTTAAATACGACGCAAATTTGTAAAGTAAGAAATAGGAGTATATCTTTCGACATGGGCCTTTCTCGCAGGAACTGACAGGATTGGTATTTTTCATTTATTGGAAATTTACTAGGAATATTCAACAATGTGTCAGACAATGCTGAAACGACTCCAGAGTGTTTGCGCGTGCCTGGAGGTCCGAGGGACCGGTTAAGAGGGCGTGTAACGCGTGGAAGATGAAAGCTCTCTTCAAACAGGAAAGCCAATATTCATTCCGATTAAGACGGGCTGAGTGCCACTTACAATGCATTTCAATCAGGATAATGTAATGAGTGATCCCATGGCTCCCGTGCTCGTGGGCGCGCGCGGACGTGACCGGAGATGGAGATGGCCCGCCAGCCGATTTTCGATCAGTACCAATTAATCCCGAGCTTTATCGTGAAAGGTGTTGAAATTCAATGCTTACCTCCGTAGGATTAGAAGGAGTGGTGAAAATGGCCCGTGGTAATCCGGTCATAATTATTTATGGTGGCATGGTAGGCAACCTAAACAGCATCGAGAATCAAGTTTACTTCTGGGTTTCCTTTAGGGACCCTTAGCTGTAAGAGATTGGACATGGAGGGGGTAAATCTTTACTCTGATTGGCTCGGTGTAACAGCGCGCCGAGTGGAACATGTGCGAGACTACTATGAGGGATTATATGGCGGCTGCTCGCTCCAGCAGCCGACGAGTGCAGCGCGCAACTTTTCATAAGGTAGTCTCGCGCAGTCCTTTTACACCTAGCGGCCATCTTGCCCCTCCTTGTCCAGTCTCTTACAGCTAATGGTTCCTTGTTTACTTCTCAGGGCCTGGGCAGAGGGTAGCGAGCATAAGTAAGCAATACCCCGCGCATGACAGACTTTCAATGCTTGACGGGTGGCTCGGCATACGGGGAGTATCGACTTGGATCTGTTGGATTGGGTGGCAGCATGCATACTGCAGGAGGGAACAAGCAGGGGCGCGGCGTGGCGTGGCGTGGCGCGGCGTGGCGCGGAGTGGCGCGGCGTGGAGAGCAGAGGACCGCGGAGGTAAATTGGAGCAAGTCATAATAAGTCGATTTATAAGCAGGCAGTTCGGGTGCTTCCCGACTAATTGCGTTCATGTAAAGTGGCGTGTATTGTTAGGGCCTTGCCTCCGCGTCACGGCATACCTCGCGACTCTTATTATTTACTCAGACGACAGCTCATAACTCATGTTTTCCGCCCAGGTTTTGCGGGTTGTTTCCGCTATAAATCTCCCTGCGATTGATCGGCGAATGAATGGCGAATTCTGAAGAAGCGAAAAGACAAGAAAACATCCAAGTTATATCGATACAAACTGCGAGTCAGAAACGAGGCGCCGACACACAGAAAAACCAAAATCCAGAATCTTTGGCAACCCAACCCAGAAACCAAAAATTATAAAAAGAAATGTTGAGGTGACTGTTTTGGTTCAGCAAATATGTGTTGAAGTAAATTGGGTAGATCGCCATGATACCCATTTCTACCGTTCTGCCTGGGCCGAACGGCTTCTGGTGGCGCGGAGAGACAATGGGATTATGTCGAGCGGACACCCTTCTTCTCACCACTCGCCGAAGGTCTTCCTCTCCCCGAAGCTGGAGGTGGGGAGGGGGAGGGGAGGGGGAAGGAAGGAAGGTGAATATATTTATTCGTCGTGGCGTCTGAAGTGAAGCAGAGGGAGGGGGAGGGGGAGGGGAGGGCACCGTGACGCCGCCTTTTCGTGAGGATGTCGTTACAGCGATCCGTCACGGTAGTGACGATAGGAATGTTTCTGGGCCGCGCCGACGATAGCCGATCGCTCTATTATCGACTGCAGGCCACTTGCCTCTCCCCCCTCCCCCACCCGTTCAGAGCCTTTCCCTTCCCTCCCCGCCCGTCCGCTTCCTCCCCTCCCCTCCTCCCCCTCCCCTCCCCTCTCCTCCCGGGCGTCGCGATGCCCGGCTCGGGATGATTGCTTTATTGACGAGCCGGTGACGTGGAGCGGCAGAATGGATTGCAATGTGTACAGTCCGACAGAAATCGACCAAGACATACCCCTTTCTCAAGAGAATTTCAATGCTAAAGGCAGGGGGTGGAACTCAACTAGCATGGGAGTGATGATTTGGTTGATGACTGTACGTACGAATGCAGCCCCTTATTGCGGTAGGAAGGCAAACATTTTCCTTTGCTGTCGTACGGTAGACTACTGTACTGTACAGCTCGGGGCGCGCAGTGTAGAGCTACGCGGGCTCACCTCACGCAGCACCTGGACATGTTATCACACTGGGAGGAAAATGAGGCTGGTCCACACGCCAGGCCAGTCAAGTCCAAGCGAGCACAGTTCTCACGTTCTGATTGATCTGAATTCAACATTGCTGCGTGCGGGCCGCTGGGGCGGGCAATGCAGGGCAGGGCAGGGAAGGGTAGGGAAGGGAAGGGCACGGCAGGGCACGGCAGGGCAGGGCAGGGCAGGGCAGGGCAGGGCAGGGAAGGGCAGGGAAGTACAGGGCAGGGGAGGGCAGGGCAATGTAAGGCCACCCACGACACTGCAGGCTCAGCTGATAATGTGGCTTATTATAGGAATTGCAGGTCAAGTTTTCGTTGACACGGTCAAAACCCTATAAGAAATAGCCTTACACCTGACCAGTTTAAAGTCGCCAAAATTGCATAAAAGTTTTACAATTTTAGGAACATTGAAGAAGTTTTGATTTTACCATGTGCTTTTATTTTTCTTTACAAAATTTTGAAATTTGGCATCTGTTATATTCACATTTTATAACGTAAGATTGACTTCCGCATCCACTTTTGAAAAACGTTTTTTTTTCTTCCGCTGTGAACTGAGAGCGGGGGAAAGGCGGGGGCGGGGGCGGGGGCGGGGGCGGGGGCGGGGGCAATGCGCCCCTCAGCCGCTGAGCACCGCAGAGCCGGTCTATTCTATTGAGGCGAGTGGATGGCGGGCTGGCCAGGCCGCGGGGCGGGGCGGGGACCCGTTGTCTTCACAGTGTCTGTTGTCCGTGGCGACGCACCGATCCAGACCGTGTTAAATGAGCCAGTAAGTCCACCGCGGGCCAATGGCTGCAGGATACTGCGGGGCGATCATGTCGCCGTTGACAGACCGCTCGGCGCTTTGCAGACACCAACATCGAGTCGGTATTCAAAAATGTGAAACCGTAACTACTAAGGTGGGTCTCCGCGTCACAGGCTGAGCTCGATAGATGTTTTAGCTTGCTATTGCTCAACCTAGCCCACAATTTTGAGAATTTCAAACGTTCGTTTGCATCGAAAATTTACGAAACTTCCAAAAATGTCGAATTTTAATAATCGGTAAATTAAAATGCGTGCATTTCAAGGTATCAGAGGCTTGTCAGAAATTTACGATAGGAGCAGATTGTTCAATGGGAACCGAAATATTTTTCGAGTGGAAATTCACCACCGATGATTCAGAAATACACAATTGAAAATGTACAACAATTTTCCAACAGTGTATGTTTGGACATGGCAACGAGCCCATGCGTGACGCGCTGTCCTGCCGGACTCACCAATGCTCCGCGCGGGCCGCTAAAGTTCCTCATCGGCAGGGAGCCGCGTCGATCACACGACGACACCTTGAAGACTTCTTTCGCTCCCGTCCTGAAATAAAGAGCGAGGAAAAAATAGAGAGGGCTTCTTGGCCGGGAGTGGGGGACATTGTATTTGTGTGAAGCGTGTCGATGTCTCTATCGACGACCGTCACGGATCGGCGGCCCCTACCCCCGACCCCCCTTTTCCCTTGTCCAGCGAGCAGCAGGTGCTTCGGATTCAACTCGATGGGCTATGCCGGGGCCCAGCCCGGCCAGGCCCGGCGGTCATTCAACATCACGGTCACCTGCCTCCACAGCGCCACCAGCAGCCCCTGCTAGCAGACAGAGGAAGTAGTCACGTGACACTTGACGCTCGAGGGCTAGCCACTCCTTGGGGACACCCTCCCCTCCTCAAATATTTCACTGTAACTGATTTTTATTTCGTTGTTTTACAAACTTCCGTAAAATTTGAAATATAAACTGTTCCTTAAAATTAGGGGAGATTGGGGCAAGATGTGTCAGGTGGGGCACATCCTGCCCCACTCTCCCCTACTTTATGCTGGAATCTCACAAATTGCTCATTTTTGTTAATAGCAAAACCATTTGTGGTTTCATAAATTCGTAGTCTAAATTGATTTCTCATCAGGCAAATGCACATCTAAATTATGAGCCGATTTTGTGATACGAGTTTTCTTCAAACGAAAGGTTATGAGTAATTTGATCGTTAATATTCATCTACCCCCAAATATCGGAGATTTGACATTCTACTTGAGAATCCATGGTAAAAGGAAATTGTGAAATGAAATCGTGATGTGTATAAAAAAAAAAGTTTAAGTTTTACAACATACAATAAGCATGGATTTCTTTCTGTGTAATTAGGCAAATAAACAAAATGAATCTGATTTTATAATGCTTAAATCGCAACGAAGCTCACCTCAACCAAAGAAGATGCGCGCTATTCTCATCCGCATTCCGCTACGCCCCGCCACGCCACGCCACGCGACGCTACGCCCCATCCCCGCCCCCTCACGGCCAGCTCTGCCCACCATCAGCTCTCTGCCCTAGCCGTCCATTGTTCTCCACCCTACATTACGACTGTCCCCGTCGTCCCCTCCCGCCCGCCCCGCCCCGCCCCGCCCCTCCCCTCTTCGCCTTCATTCCACCTCTTTTCCCTGCTCTCACTTTTCTCGCCGCTGATCTCTTGTCGGAGCTGTGAATTTCACCGAGGGGGGCACTGGACAATTAGGTAATTAATTAATTTGTCCTGCGACTCCCCCCTCCCTAGAGGCCGCCCACATCCCTTTCAGCCACCAGCCCTCTCTCTCTCTTTCCTCCCCTTCCTTCCCGGACTTTATCAGACCCACAGTCGGGTGATCTCCGAAAGAGCCAGCGCTCCTTCGACGTCGGACGTTTCCTTTCCTCCCAAACATCCCTAATCGCAGATTAGTTTCCATCTTTCCTTACCTCTTCTTACACTCAACGCATTCAATAAAAATTGCCTTCGAAGTCGAGGGCACTGCCGCTCCGGTAGTTCGGTGTGCACGATGTTGGTAAATTCTGCTAATACTTGGTAATATTGTTTGCAACAAAGTGCTATTTTCAGCTAAAAGCACGAACATGTTGCGATTTTTGTCATCGGCCCCCATCTTTTAAATTTTCCGGAAG
This sequence comes from Aptinothrips rufus, assembly GCA_902196195.1. Classification (NCBI taxonomy): domain Eukaryota; kingdom Metazoa; phylum Arthropoda; class Insecta; order Thysanoptera; family Thripidae; genus Aptinothrips; species Aptinothrips rufus. Next base: position 7,733 of record CABIKL010001963.1, read on the forward strand.
TTTGTTCAAAATTTGGCTGTCAGGATTGGTAACACTTGATAATCCGGTAGGTTGGCGCACACTAATATAGCAATGGCTTTGGCACATAAAACGAACCCAGACGGACCAGGAAGCGGGAGTAACGTAGCAAGATTCCCGGAGCGGAATGATGCAAGTGAGTGGTATACGCGAAACGCTCCAGATATGCACAGCCTGCTGCAGCAGTATGGTTGCTTGTCAATCCAAAGCGAGTTCTCCCTCCGCCCCCTCCCCCTCCCCCAACCTGGATCCGCTCTGGATCGGACCCCCTGCCGCCGGGATGACGCTGCGAGAGCGCCACGCCACGCCACGCTGCCATGCTGGTGAGATGGGGGGCGGTTTGGTGGTCTGGCTGTTTAGATCTGTCAGAGGGTTAACGAGCAGCTGTTGTCGATAAGCTGACCGTAGTGCCGTGCGGTGCGGTCCTTGCCTGCGGGGCCATCGGGACAGGAGAGAACGTCCTGTCAGCACGATAACCTCACCTTTCACCCAGTGACCCTCACACTGCCCTTCACTACAATGATATCGCAGAAAACGTTATAATCTCTCTCTCTCTCTCTCTCTCTCTCTCTCTCTCTGTCTCTCTCTCTCTCTCTCTCTCTCTCTCTCTGTCTCTCTCTCTCTCTCTCTCTGTCTCTCTCTCTCTCTCTCTCTCTCTCTCTCTCTCTCTCTTTCTCTCTCTCTCTCTCTCCCAGTTCACATCACGGCGGCGAGGGGCAGATCAGCCGTGCGAATCCTGCACACCGGACTTGCAGACTTCTTGGACTTCCACTGGACTTCCCACATGTCCGCCTTATAAGTAGGCAGTATCCTATACGTAACAACACCCTGCAAAGTAGCATAAAGCTCGCAAAAAGCTCCACTTGCGCTCCTGCACCCGCAGACTTCCAGTGGACTGCCACCATTCACAAATTCTGCCAAATTCCCACAGCTTACTTCAAAGAGGTTCCGGGGTCAAATCAAATTTGTATCAAATCGACTCGTAATTCGTTAGTCTCTTGTTCGCAATGTTGTGCTCAGACACTGTCGAAGGCTGCAGCCTTGTACCCTCGCTTGAGATTGTGACACTAGATTCAATTTCAGATAGGTAATCACCGAGTGATGGCTTCATCAGGTTCTCCTCAGCAGAACGATGACTACGCAGTTCGTGGTTCCTCCTTGCTCAACCCAAGGCTTAGCATTCTGTCTGGATTTTATAGGTTTCATGAGAGATATTCCGCTACAATTGCAGACAAAAAAGAAGAAAAACGGCGGCCAAGTCCGGTGAGGACATTTGATGCATTCTAATGCGGAGAGACATGCAGGCAAACAGAGCTGCAGAGTCCAGAGCACTTGGTCGCTGTTGGTCATAAAACTCTCTCATTCCTCTTTGTCTCTCTCATTTTGTATCATCTCATTTCTCCGTCTCCACTCCCAAGACAGACCCCTTCTAATGGCACGGACACTATCGCGTCCGAGACTGTCATTTTCTTACATACAATCCTCGTCTGTAATACATACGAATTTAAGCAGCCGTAATACATACACTCTATCGTCTGTATTACATACGGATTCGTCTGTATTACAACACCCTGCCGCCTGCATTACAGAGAGGTCGTCTGTATTACAGAGCGGCCCGTACCCATTACATACGATTTCGTACGTTACAGACCGAGCGTATGACAGTGGAAAGAACTGACGGACTCCAGTCAATATGAAAGCAATATCGATGAAGTTGTCAACTCTTTTCGACCGTAAATGTACAGAGTCGGCACCACGCTGACATCATCTCGAGTTTTAATTTTCTTATCACAGCATCAATCTGGACCTAATTCGGAGGAAATTTGTCATCAGCCCACAATGCCGGTTGAAATAAGTGTAGCGCCTCCGCACAGGGCTCCGCACAGGGGAAGACAGCTCGAGGGGGTTTTTCATCCCCTTAGCGTCGCGTTTCCTGATTAAGCCACTCCGCTCCACCCTATTTTGTCCACACTGGCGCTACCCCCAACCCTGCCAGACCCACCCGCTCAGACCTCCGCTTCAAAGGATTCTTACATGTCCACTGGCGTATCACGTTCATTTTCTTTCCAGGCTGGAGAGAGGGGCAGGGGGAAGGAATCGAGGGAGCGGGGTGGAGGGGGGGGGGGGGGGGGGGGGGGGGGGGGGGGGCAGACGGCTCGAGGGGCGTGGCGAGAGATGCAATCTGGAATGCTGATAACACAAATGTACAGCATGTCCGACTTCAACCCTTTGAGGGCGTCGGCTTTGCTTTGAGTTGTCTGTGGGAATTCTCACGCTTTCGCGCCTTGCACCCTCTCTCCCCTTTCCCCCACCCCAACCCCGTATTCCGCCCACCATTCCGTTCTGTTCTTTGCCAACGCAAGCTCCCCGACTACACCCCAATAAGTCCATACGCCCAAAGTGCAGGCAGCACAGCCGTTTGAAACTGCATAGCACGTAACCACCAGACAGTCATTTCAACGAGCAGCAGTAGTAGTAACACTGCGAAGAAATAATAACCGGATGAAGTCGTTCTTCACAAACGAGCACGCGAAACGAAATTTTTTGCACAAATGTTTCAGCCTGGGAGTAGCCAAATTCGTGAGTATTCAAGATATGTGCGGTAGTCCGACATCGGTCATCAGGTCTAACCTATAGGAGGGTTTCCCACACCAGCTCGTGCCGGCAGAGGGCCTGGTCGTGGTGTTACGTGGTGCCAGACGGTGGCGTGGAGTAGCGTTGCGGTCCGGGACCTTTAGAGGCAGTGACAATCACCAATTGTCGGTAATTGCCACTGCCAATCACCCTACACGCTGCTCGTTGGGAGCAGTGCCATTGGCATGGGGTTGCTGGCAGGGGGCGGGGCGGGGGTAGCTGTGTACTGCCCAGTGCCCAGTCTGACAGAGAGGGCAAGTCAGTCACCTCTCTCTACACTAGCAACTTTTCTGTGTGCGCCTAACAACAATTTACTTGTAAAAGAACAAATAATCGAAGTCGCCTTCGATAAATTAAAACTCTTGAGCTTTCTCGTTTTCCCGTAAAAAATGTTTTTTTAAATTTCGCGTCCCAAACAGCGAACATACATTCCCATATCAAGGAATACTACTATATGGTTTCTCATCTCCACTTTTCCAGCATATTTACAGGCTATGCGTCCACAAGCCCAAGCACTCATGAAAACAAAGAAATTAGCTTTTCTTATTGAATTCAATATCTTGTGTTTGCTGCGAACCTCTCTCCTTCTCTCTTGCACATATTTCCGCATAGGCCTAAGTCTTGCAAGTTTCGTGAAAGCCTCTGCCAAGATTATTCTACGCGAGCTCAAGAAGCTGGGCCTCATCATAAATGAGCAACCTCCACGCACGCCGCCACGATGCGGTGGAATGAATATGACATGATGTTCGGTTCAGCTTAAATCATTTAACATCGTAGGAACCGAGAAGTGGAGCTTCTACACAGCAAACATGGAACCTTAAATTTAAGAAGCGCCCTCTTCACTGTTTTTATCTGTATTTTTTAAGCAACTCAAAGAGCATTGTGATAAATAAAGCCCGACTTGAAAAACTTGACGTTAACATTCCTTGAAAATGAAAACTTTATTTCTACAATGGATGAGATTATACAGCCCTGAGTGTGATAAATATCTCTTTGAGATCTCTTATTTTGAAGTATCCTCAGTAACATAGAAAATTAGGGGTCAAATGTTTCCAGTTATTTGTAAATACTACATTTCTTTTTACCATGAACACTGGAAATTTCAATCATCTGGATAAAAATTATCAGACTAAAACTATGGTATTGAGGAACAACCATAGTTTTGGAAATACCGTCGAAAAGTATGGTACGAAATTCTAAAATCAGTCGAGTACGCGAAAGAGCGGGGATTTTGAGTCGATTGCTCCACTTGCATCTCAGCGGACCTCCCACGACTCGTGTGCCTACTAATGCCTCCTTTAGCCACGCCCCCTTTCAACGCCCCCGCTGCTGCGTGTGCCTACACTCGGAGTGTGTGCACTGCACTGTGGAAGCGAGGAGAGGGCGGGGCGGGGCGGGGCGGGGCGGGGCGGGGCGGGGCGGGGCGGGTCAGCGATGAGCTGCCGTGCGATCAGCTATGATTTATAGCGGCGTGGGCGTGTGAGCGCGGCCCGGCTCGCCACGGCCCGGCGTTAATTAATAGAACCGCCCAGCGCGGCGCGGCGCGGCGCAGCCCGGGACAAGGGCTGTCCATTTCCATGTTAATTGTTGGTACCTCACCTCGCATGAAGCGCGGGGCGGGGCAGCGCTGCCTCTGGCCTACCAGCATCATGTTCTCGAGGGACGGCCCTCCAGTGAATCAGTCTGGCGTATTTCCGTCTCATCAACCGGTTCAAGGCGCGATGGTTCGCTGCTGAGACGACGTGCGCGTGAAGCGGCCCCCGCCCGGCCCCCGCCGCGCCGCGCACACTCAGCGCAGTATTAATTGAACTCGCAGACAAGTCGGGATAGTTCGCTCGCTCCCTGCGCTCCGTGCGACCCCATCAAAGCCCTGCGCTAATCAGGATATGACGCAAAATTGGATTTGAATACGGTATGAGGCGATATGGCGGAGCGTCAAAAAGGATTCCGAGCGCCGCTTGCGCTCGTCCGGAGACGTCTTCAGTGGCCTTGCCCCCCCCCCCCCCCCCCCCCCCCCCCCCCCCCCCCCCCCCCCCCCCCCCGTCCCCCACCCCGCCGCTGCCCTAGCCCTGTCACGTACCCGTGAGCCGACCCCACAGCTCGAATAGTAAGGACAGCACCGGGAGACGTTTACTGAGCCAGACACGGAGCATGATTTAGTCACGTGACAATGGCACCCGTGGCACCCCTTTCCACCCTCCTACCACGCCGGACCCGCCCCACACCCCACCCCTCGCATGGCGGGCCGTGGAGTCTGTCCTGATCCTGGCGGTGAGAGGCGGTCGGGCGAATGAGGTATGTAGGGAGGGTCACCGTAGTCTACAGTCTACAGCAACCGACCATCGCCTGACGAACCATCGCAGTCGCGCGACACTTCCGTGGGGTCGGGAAATGGAAGGAACTCATCTCTGTATCAAATTACCGTTCAATTCATAAGAAATTAAGAACAATACGTCCACGAAACAGAGAAGCAACGTTCATGGGGCAAGCTGTTGACCGCAGACTGTTTTTAAGAAACCTAAACACTCTTTTCTTTCTTTTCTTTGTTTTATATGAGAGTGAAGATGGTTTACTTTAAAGAATAAGGAAATCCTTTACCATGTAGAAGAGCAAAAGCGCTGCGTTGCAATGACAGCAGACCCGGCGGGAGCGGGGGTGGGGTGGATGAGGTGCGAGGGGGTGACACCGCGAGGTGCGCCGTCCACGCCACGCCACGCCACGCCACGCCACGCCACGCCACGCCACGCCACGCCACGCCACCCCAGGTTGTCCCGCGGAGGAGGGCTGGGGCTGAATGCAGGAGCTGGGAGTCGGATGACCAGGGGAAGGGGTGGCGCCGGCAGGGCTACCGGGGGCCAAGTCACTGATGAGCAACCAGAGATGTCGCACTACGACATAATGTGCCCCCAGGAAATTACTCTGAACCTGAGCAATTTTCAGCTTAGCCAGATTTTCAACAGGACATAGAAAAACCAACCCCCAGATTCTGTGTGGCAAACCAACGCCCAACGCACAAACCGAAAACCAAGGAAAAAAAGGTATCTTCAAAGGTTGCTGTGACACTTATTTCAAACCGCGTTTCGTAGCTCCCTGACCTGTCAGTTTTGAATAGGTCTCAAAATAACGTACGAAAATATTCGCTTCACCCTAGATCAGCGGTTTCCAACCCTTTTTTTTGGGGTCGCGAGAAAAAAAATTGGGGTCGCGGTGAGGGGCCTGGGGTCGCGTGGGGTCGTCGTTTGACCCCCATTCCACTCGCGTTCGACCCTCATTCCACCCTCATTCCACTGGCGTTTGACCCTCATTCCACTCGCGTTCGACCCTCATTCCA